>JBAGKK010480447.1:0-17102 GCA_037177015.1 Euceroptres primus
TATGTAGCTATATTATCGTCATCTAAAAATAATATTACGTTAATAAAAGGGAAACTTCCACAACTGGTCTGAAGATGAAATTACAAAAAGCCACTGGAGTAAATTTTGTTGCATTTCATTTCATTTTTTTTTTATAACTTAACGGCTTAATCGATTCAATTAACTAAAAATTGATTAAGACTAATTGAATAAATTGATCGAGCTGATAGATTAATCAAAACAAGTTAAAATGAAATTGTTAAGTTAAGACCGATCAATTCCAGAACCAGAGAGACAGGAACCCTTAACTACATGTCATAATAGTTCCACTTTAGACCAGGAAGGACTTTGGAATTAGCAATAAGCTCGTCTGTATTTTATTTAGAGAGAAATTAAAGGGTAAAAAGAATCTTCGGAATGGAGGTACAATTAAGAAAATTGTAATGATAATTTATTGTGAACATAATTACGCAAGGTAGAAGGACCTGAAAAATATTCATCCTTTCTCTCCAAGCAACCATGTCGCTTAATTAAATTGCAAGGCAATCGAAATAAAATGTAGGAATAAAGTTTAAACATTTTATTTAAAGTGCCTCGCTTGCTAATAAGACTAGACAAGGGTCATTCAAATCTTGAAAATAAAATTTGAAGCTCGGCGCTTCGCACCGCCGGGCTATTTGGAGAGGAGCAAGTGAGTTACTTTCACACTTAAAATGTCAATTCGCAGAGTTATTTTGGATGTTAATTAAAACAATCCACACGTGTGATTAAGAACCATGTCGTTTCAGGCTCCAATTAATTGACAGGCTCCTAATGATATTTGCTAAAAGCCCCTCCCCCCTTTTATTATTTCCATCTTTCTGATTAATGTTTTCAGGATTTTCCCTTGTTTTTTTCTTTCTCATTAAAATTAGGAAATATCTGTAAAAATTAGAAGGAAAATTTGTCGGCGAAGTTAAGCGTTAAGGAACCTGAAAAGCAGATATAATGAGATTTTTACTTCCTTTTCTGGAGCAGCATTATTTTTGAGGACGAAAATGGAATCCGTGGTGGTTTGTTAAGGGTAACTGGAATTTAAAATTCATTTGCCAAAGTAAATTGTGCAAATTAATTTATTTTACACAATTTATTTCGACCCACTTCTACAGTATGTACAGGAAATGTAAACCTGCTGACAATAATAGCAGGCTTGTCGTCTCGAGTTGCCTCGCAATAAGTTAAAGCTGCTCGAGAAGAGCGAAGAAAAATTCTCATGCAAAACAAAATTAAATAATTTAGTTTCAGAATCGCGAAGCGATCCATCATTTCATACTTTCCCATTTTTAGGAATCTCGTGCTTTACAGGTTATATATTAACTTAAGTTATCCAAAACTAATTCTATAAAATAAGTGTACAAAGGATTGAATAACTACGAAGGACACATTATAAGAATAAGAAAATAGAGACACATTGTAAGAACAAGAGAACGCAGGAAAGTGCGAAGAACTGTAGTAAGAGAGAATGTAGAGAAGAGAATAGAATGAGACAGGTTGGAGAAAGAAGAGAATAGTTGCGAAAGCAAGGCCGAAAGAGAGTCGACTGTTACGATTCATCGTTTCGACCATCGCTCCGTCCTTTTCGCGCTCATGAGTACGCCACATAAATACTCTAATTGCCTCACCGCGACAATCACTTTCATACGCATAATAACGTGTAACGATTGGCATGTACACCACCGCGCTTCTCCGTGATGCTACTTGAGGTCAATTCTACTCTTCCCTTTTCCCTCAAGCTATCCCTACAGACTCCGCGGTCATCGCTGATTCTACTACAGCTGATTTTCAATACCAACAAACCCACGTGCTACGTTATTTTCTTCCTAGCGCTCACAAATTTAAGATCTTATTGTTACTATTAAATAATAGATAACAAATTCAAATCCTAGCCATATCTGGTTACGAATTTAAAACGAAAACCTCTTTTAATAACTCTCAGGCGGTTTTCGCAATTATAATTAAGTTGGAATTATTGGTTAATACTAATTCAACAAACCTAAAATAATTTGATGAGCATAGTTCCAGTTTCGCAAGTGAAATTAGAAAAGAGAATCATGCAAATCTATGTCAGCTTAAAAAAGGCACATACAGCAACTGACATGGCGTTTCCCGCCGAATTCATCACCTACTTTTATCGCCTCCATCCAATCACCAATTGGTGATTGCCTTGCAAAAATCCTTTCTGATACACCCTCTAAGCATCAACGAGCGGCACGACGATCAAAATTAAAATCGCAGTTTAAGGGGACTTCTGAACGAGTACGGTACTCTAAAGAAGCTTGATATCTCTTGCTCGACGCAGTTTTGGAACGTGTCTTTATTAAAGAATTGAAGCTTACAGTTCAGTTTCCTGAGTGAACGAGAGAGGGTTTCTCCGGCAATTCTCACTGGAAGAACGTAAAATCAGTCTGTATTGAGGCAATTGTTGTAACTTCGCGACGGTCGCAAATAGCGGAAAAGCCTTCCTTCCGACGGAAGCAGTGTTCGGTGCTCGTGTTAGGAGCGATTGGGGGATAATCTGATATGCCTTGATTCGTGGTTAATCTCGTATCAAAGGTTAAGTTATCAGCAAAAGTTTGTAAACTAGTCTCTACTCCGAATTATAATCAAGGCTGAGCAAGCCCGTTGGCTGTGGTGTGAACGGATCATCCCTAACATAACCCGACAACTCGAGTGCAAAAGCGACGGACGTGTAAGTGAAATGTTTCCACACACATAAGGACTAGAGTCACGATTTTTCGTGGCGACAAAATTGTGAACAAGCCCATCTCCGGTAGGACGACTCCAAGGACAACTCTCTCGGTGGTAGAAGATAAGGTTAGACTAGGCTACTGTAATGTAAGATTTAAGTTAAAAGTATAATTTTATTATTTGTCATTCTTTATTGTGCAACAGGCGTTAGAATTCGCAATTGAGTTCCCTAAGGGATCGTCCATAAACTACGTAGCCTTTTTGGCTATACTGTGGTATACTCGTCTTCGTCAGTTGCTTGGCATAGAGGGAGATACGAAAACTTGAATTTTTCTTGAGTACAAACCTACGCATCTGTCTATAAGACCTTTTATTAGGCCGACATTTTGACAAAATAAATGATGAGAATTATAATTAAGATAACGTCCTGATCATATTGGCTTTTTATACTAATTAGTGATTAAGTTTCCTTCCGGTGTTTTTATAATTAATAAATTGAATTGAATAATAAATTAATAAATTGAATTTCAATTGGTTGAATTGTTTATTTCTTTTTCAAGAGTAAATTTAATAGAATTTTCAGCATTATTAAAGGTATTTAAGAATTCGTCAATTTTGTCAGAAGGAACGATAGCTAAAATATCATCAACGTAGCGTTTGTAAAGAATAGGGGTGAAACTTAACTTATTGAGAGCTCTATTTTCAATGTCTTCCATAACTAAATTTGAAACGATAGGAGATAAAGGAGAGCCCATCGGGTAACTTGAAATTTGTTTGTAAAATTTATTATTAAAAGCGAAAATTGTATTATTGAAAACCGTTCTGCTTGCGATTAAAAATTTAGTTTTTGTTATTTTAGTTAAATTCTTATGTAAAATTAATTTTTAATTTTTTTTTTGTTCCAACCGTTGAAAATAAATGTAGTGATATAGCTATCAGATGGAAAAAGAAAAGACCTATTAATGAACAAATGTCGTATAGTTTAAAAACACATAACAGTGTTGTTGCTAAAGCTTATGCTCTACCAGAAGTTCATAAACCAAACTTAAAATGGAGATATACCCCACGCCTTTCACTGAAAGTCAACTTTAGTCAAATTTTTTAAGTATTTAACAATTTTTCTTTCGCTGAATAAATTATACTACAAGAAAGTTTATCTCTTGAACTTCAAAAAAGTTCTGATGCGTGTTTTGGAAATAACGCTTAGTTTTCGTGATATAAATTGCCTGAGCTCATATGCCAACTTCGTAATTCTAGGGAGGTGTGCCAACTAAGGGTTAAAACCAGTTTCTGGACAAACTAATGCGTTTGTTAAGAATAGTTGAGACCTTAAAGAAAAATTGAAAAACATAAAAGTTCCAAATACAGACTCTACAGTTTTCGCTTTTAATAATAAATTTTACAAACAAATTTAAGGTTGTCCGATGGGCTCTCTTTTATCTCCTATCGTTTCAAATTTAGTTATGGAAGACATTGAAAATAGAGCTCTCAATAAGTTTAGTTTCACACCTATTCTTTACAAACGCTACTTTGATGATATTTCAGCGATCGTTCCTTCTGACAAAATTGACGAATTCTTAAATACCTTTAATAATGCTGAAAATTCTATTAAATTTACTCTTGAAAAAGAAATAAACAATTCAATCCGTTACCTTGACTGATTAATTATAAAAACACCAGAAGGAAACTTAATCACTAATTGATATAAAAAGCCATTAAAGAAATATAATATTAATGTTTATTTTACTAACGATACATTTAATAGATTTCCTGCTTTTCAAAACAAAGATGAAGATACTGTAGAAAACTTATCTGGTGTAGTATATCTCATCAAATGCAAAAATTGTAATAAGGTTTATATTGGTGAAACTGGCCGGAGACTTAAAACTCGAATTAGAGAACATAAAACAGATTGTAAATTAGGTAATCAAAACACAGGTTTGTCACAACACTGTTGGAAATTTGACCATTATTTTGACTTTGAATTCAAAAATATAATAATTTTATCTTGGGAAAAAAATATTCACAAAAGAAGAATCATTAAATCTATTTTTATAAATAAATATATTAAAGTCTCCATAAATGTAAAGACGGAAATGTTAAATATTAATAAAATTTATCAAAGTATTTTATAAATTTTATTGTTTTTCAATTGTTATCTTTTTTTAAAGCAATTTTCAAATTTCACTTCGCTTTGGCGCGCCTTCTCCATTTGTGATTTCAATTTAGAACTAGCCTTTCTTATCGCACATTGTAAACAGTCTGTACTTTGAATATGACGTAGTATATGTTTGTCCGTACAAAATTCGTTACCAGTTGTAATTAAGATGCAGTTAATTTGTTATATTGAAGCCTCTTCAATTTTTTTGAGGTTTCAATTTTATAATTTTAAATTAATTCTTATTTCTACAAAATGTTTCTTACTTGATAAAGTCTACAAAAATGACCTTTTATCGGATAAATAATATTGATTACAAAATTTTAACATCGTTATAATTCAACGAATTTAATGTGTTTCTTTATCACTACTACAGGTAAATGTATACGTTCTTCGACTTAATAATACTTTGTAAATATTTTTATCTTAATTCTTTTTAACCCTCAGTTACCCCACGGGGGTCAAAAGGGAACAACATGTTTTTAGAAATGGCCTCCTTTGTATACGGCCCTCGGAATAGGTTCCGGACGCGGAGGGGAAAAATGTTGAAGGTTCCAAGTGTATGCCTAGACACTCAGTCACTTCAGTTCGGTCGATGATGCCGAGAGAGTAAGAGTGAAAGTGAAGTGTTTCCTTTTGATCCCTGTGGGGTAAGGACGTACGAAAAAGTGAATTGCAGAAAAATTGGAGCGGTAAGTAAATTTCATTATAAGCACTTTGTTTTAGTACCAAGAATTATAATATAATATAATTTTTGTTTATGTAGAAATGGAGACGCGTTCACGCACACGAAATGCGCAACAAATTTCACGAGCTTTAGAGGAGTCGACATCAGGCTCCGAAATCGCTGATCAGGAGAGCGAGAGCACTTCGGAGGATGGTTTTGAAGAAGAAAGCTTTTACGAGTCGAAACAGGAAGCCGAGGATGAGGAAAATATCGACAGTGAAGAAGAAGCAGGAACGTCACATCCTAGAAAAAGGCAGCGAGGAATACAGCAGCGTTCGGCAGCATCAGTTGACATAGGCAGTGAGTCCGATAATGAACAGGTAACCGTTCGGGGGGAAAACGGGGTCGTAGAGCGTATCTCCGTGCTGGTAGATTTGTGTGGTCCACACAGGCACTCGAAAGAAGGGGGCGACGTTCTCAAGTTAATTACACGCCTGTGGAGAAAGGAGCTGTGCTTGAAGCATCGAGTCTAATAGAAGCGTGGTCTCTCTTACTCACAGATGAAATTTTGAATATAGTGGTAACACATACAAACGAGAAGATCGCATGAAAAATAGCGAAACTGCGTAAAAATAATGAGCCTCTGCGAACGTATCATAGGGAAACAGATTGTTATAGGCAAAGCCACATATTTATTTTTAAATTGTTACTAAAATTTTCTTAAAGCTTATCAGATATCTCAGTAATTGAATGTTTCTATGGCATTGCTCATAATATAAAACTCTTCTTTTAAGACTAATATTGAAATCTTATATGGATTAAATCAATTAATTGTCGAAATGCGAGGAAGAGTATGTGCACACCACCTGTACACGAATACATGCGAGCGCCTAAACACGCCGAGCGTATTACGTGAGTGTTGTGTGTGTGTGTGTGAGCAACTGCGTTGCGAGTATAACTATATATATTATATCGCGCCAGCGTGCGATCAGAAATGATGACACGACTATTTTATATTTATTGTAATAATTATTTTACACACACACCGTAAAATTCCACTTCTAAATTCAATATCCAAAATCTTAATAATTGTAAACAGACTCCTAGAAAGAGTGAAGATGTCGAGGAAAGGCATTTATTATTATTTTATTTAACTTTTATTAACATCATTATCAATGGAACTGGAACCAAAATTAACTTACAAATAAATCCAGAACACACATGAACTACTTCCGCTGATTGCATTAGCCAAAAGACTTGCGGTCAGATTAATTGAATTATCATTTCTCATCGATTGGAAATCAATATTGATGCTGCTATTATTATTTCCTGTAATAAATTCCAGAAAGTTTCAACAAAGCTTTTTAATAAGCAATCAAACAAATTAATTAAATATGATTGGTCAGTATTTAAAATCCTGAATACTGATCAATAACAGATAATCAATAATTATGAACCAACAATCAGGGAAGATTATCTTGACTGAATTATTATTAAATAATCATCCATTCACGGATAATTATAATTCAACCCTACCGACAAATCTCAATTCCAATAAACATTTCAATTACCGATTCTGGAAAAGCATGAAATAATAATAGGCTGAGGCCATCAAATTCCGAAAGATGTTTACTTCCGTTTGCAGTTGTTAAGCGCAGTATAAGAACACCTTATTAGCGTGGGACATGCAATTCGGTAGTTCGCAACCACGCTGGCCAGCATAGGTGCAATGCGTCCGCGGAAGAGAGTCCTCCGCACCTAATTAGACTTATGATCCTAGTTGTCTTCGCAGGTGCAACAATTAGTTTCAGTGCATAACTCGTCCACACGTTTTAAGAGAATCTTCTCTCCCTGAAAAATCGGTATCGCCCGTCGCAATCTGTCTCAGCGGTTTTATGCTAAATTCTTCGGTTTTTCGTTCGTCAGTTTCACGACGCTAAGCAATAAAATTAAAAACGAGAAGACCCTTTGCACCTCATACGGGGAAGCCTAAATTTAAGTGAATTATAGAATACTAATCCCTCGGATTATAATAATTTCCATTTGTCCGCGGATTGTATTTGAAATTTAAACTAAATGGAAATTAAAATCTTAATTTAAATTTATAAACCTTGCCTTCTTATTGAGGAAGTAGTTTAAGCCAAATCTGAAATCGCGAATTTTTCGGACTGATCGAATTACGACGGAACGGCATTAAAAAAGATCGTGAATAAATCTATTCTGAACATCTCTATTCTTTCCTGGGGAGTCTGTGGTAAGGTATAAGCAACATTCGAAATCACCCATTAACATACACACAACACACATACTCTCCATTTTATTTTGTGCATCCTTATGTTCTTATAATTTATTTGCCATAAAATAAATAATAGTATTTTGAAACACAGCCTACTATATACTTAAATAAATCCTCATCCAATCCCAAAAATCAAGCAGAAAAGGTCTGAATTAATAGATCAGAATCTGACCTACTACCAACTCCGTGATGAGTTTGTAAACTAATTGTTATTTGAGCAAATGAAATAATTATTTATTTAATTATTTATTTCGTTCGCGACACAGATCTTATCGAATTAAAAGCTTTTTTCGGTTTACTCTATTTCTGGGGAATATATAAAGTAAGTAAAAGGCAGTCGAGAGCCTTATGGCAGCCGCACAGTCCTACACTGTTTCGTATAACTATGGGTATTAACCGATTTGTTTTCTTACTGACTTGTCTACGTTTTGACAACAGAAGCACACGCGAGGAACGTATTTCCAACGACCGTTTCGCACATATACGCGACATTTGGACCCAGTTCATTTCAAATTGTACCGCGTACTATGAGCCTGACTCAAATTGTACGATTGATGAACAATTATTATCATTCCGCGGTAGATGTAGTTTCAAAATGTATATGCCTGCAAAACCGGATAAGTATGGTTTAAAAATTGTTTCAATAAACGATGCTACGACCCACTATATGTTGGAACAGTGGACAAAGAACAGGATGAATCTGGATATATATATATATATATATATATATATATATATATATATCCAGATTCATCCTGTTCTTTGTCCACTGTTCCAACATATAGTGGGTCGTAGCATCGTTTATTGAAACAATTTTTAAACCATACTTATCCGGTTTTGCAGGCATATACATTTTGAAACTACATCTACCGCGGAATGATAATAATTGTTCATCAATCGTACAATTTGAGTCAGGCTCATAGTACGCGGTACAATTTGAAATGAACTGGGTCCAAATGTCGCGTATATGTGCGAAACGGTCGTTGGAAATACGTTCCTCGCGTGTGCTTCTGTTGTCAAAACGTAGACAAGTCAGTAAGAAAACAAATCGGTTAATACCCATAGTTATACGAAACAGTGTAGGACTGTGCGGCTGCCATAAGGCTCTCGACTGCCTTTTACTTACTTTATATATTCCCCAGAAATAGAGTAAACCGAAAAAAGCTTTTAATTCGATAAGATCTGTGTCGCGAACGAAATAAATAATTAAATAAATAATTATTTCATTTGCTCAAATAACAATTAGTTTACAAACTCATCACGGAGTTGGTAGTAGGTCAGATTCTGATCTATTAATTCAGACCTTTTCTGCTTGATTTTTGGGATTGGATGAGGATTTATTTAAGTATATAGTAGGCTGTGTTTCAAAATACTATTATTTATTTTATGGCAAATAAATTATAAGAACATAAGGATGCACAAAATAAAATGGAGAGTATGTGTGTTGTGTGTATGTTAATGGGTGATTTCGAATGTTGCTTATACCTTACCACAGACTCCCCAGGAAAGAATAGAGATGTTCAGAATAGATTTATTCACGATCTTTTTTAATGCCGTTCCGTCGTAATTCGATCAGTCCGAAAAATTCGCGATTTCAGATTTGGCTTAAACTACTTCCTCAATAAGAAGGCAAGGTTTATAAATTTAAATTAAGATTTTAATTTCCATTTAGTTTAAATTTCAAATACAATCCGCGGACAAATGGAAATTATTATAATCCGAGGGATTAGTATTCTATAATTCACTTAAATTTAGGCTTCCCCGTATGAGGTGCAAAGGGTCTTCTCGTTTTTAATTTTATTGCTTAGCGTCGTGAAACTGACGAACGAAAAACCGAAGAATTTAGCATAAAACCGCTGAGACAGATTGCGACGGGCGATACCGATTTTTCAGGGAGAGAAGATTCTCTTAAAACGTGTGGACGAGTTATGCACTGAAACTAATTGTTGCACCTGCGAAGACAACTAGGATCATAAGTCTAATTAGGTGCGGAGGACTCTCTTCCGCGGACGCATTGCACCTATGCTGGCCAGCGTGGTTGCGAACTACCGAATTGCATGTCCCACGCTAATAAGGTGTTCTTATACTGCGCTTAACAACTGCAAACGGAAGTAAACATCTTTCGGAATTTGATGGCCTCAGCCTATTATTATTTCATGCTTTTCCAGAATCGGTAATTGAAATGTTTATTGGAATTGAGATTTGTCGGTAGGGTTGAATTATAATTATCCGTGAATGGATGATTATTTAATAATAATTCAGTCAAGATAATCTTCCCTGATTGTTGGTTCATAATTATTGATTATCTGTTATTGATCAGTATTCAGGATTTTAAATACTGACCAATCATATTTAATTAATTTGTTTGATTGCTTATTAAAAAGCTTTGTTGAAACTTTCTGGAATTTATTACAGGAAATAATAATAGCAGCATCAATATTGATTTCCAATCGATGAGAAATGATAATTCAATTAATCTGACCGCAAGTCTTTTGGCTAATGCAATCAGCGGAAGTAGTTCATGTGTGTTCTGGATTTATTTGTAAGTTAATTTTGGTTCCAGTTCCATTGATAATGATGTTAATAAAAGTTAAATAAAATAATAATAAATGCCTTTCCTCGACATCTTCACTCTTTCTAGGAGTCTGTTTACAATTATTAAGATTTTGGATATTGAATTTAGAAGTGGAATTTTACGGTGTGTGTGTAAAATAATTATTACAATAAATATAAAATAGTCGTGTCATCATTTCTGATCGCACGCTGGCGCGATATAATATATATAGTTATACTCGCAACGCAGTTGCTCACACACACACACACAACACTCACGTAATACGCTCGGCGTGTTTAGGCGCTCGCATGTATTCGTGTACAGGTGGTGTGCACATACTCTTCCTCGCATTTCGACAATTAATTGATTTAATCCATATAAGATTTCAATATTAGTCTTAAAAGAAGAGTTTTATATTATGAGCAATGCCATAGAAACATTCAATTACTGAGATATCTGATAAGCTTTAAGAAAATTTTAGTAACAATTTAAAAATAAATATGTGGCTTTGCCTATAACAATCTGTTTCCCTATGATACGTTCGCAGAGGCTCATTATTTTTACGCAGTTTCGCTATTTTTCATGCGATCTTCTCGTTTGTATGTGTTACCACTATATTCAAAATTTCATCTGTGAGTAAGAGAGACCACGCTTCTATTAGACTCGATGCTTCAAGCACAGCTCCTTTCTCCACAGGCGTGTAATTAACTTGAGAACGTCGCCCCCTTCTTTCGAGTGCCTGTGTGGACCACACAAATCTACCAGCACGGAGATACGCTCTACGACCCCGTTTTCCCCCCGAACGGTTACCTGTTCATTATCGGACTCACTGCCTATGTCAACTGATGCTGCCGAACGCTGCTGTATTCCTCGCTGCCTTTTTCTAGGATGTGACGTTCCTGCTTCTTCTTCACTGTCGATATTTTCCTCATCCTCGGCTTCCTGTTTCGACTCGTAAAAGCTTTCTTCTTCAAAACCATCCTCCGAAGTGCTCTCGCTCTCCTGATCAGCGATTTCGGAGCCTGATGTCGACTCCTCTAAAGCTCGTGAAATTTGTTGCGCATTTCGTGTGCGTGAACGCGTCTCCATTTCTACATAAACAAAAATTATATTATATTATAATTCTTGGTACTAAAACAAAGTGCTTATAATGAAATTTACTTACCGCTCCAATTTTTCTGCAATTCACTTTTTCGTACGTCCTTACCCCACAGGGATCAAAAGGAAACACTTCACTTTCACTCTTACTCTCTCGGCATCATCGACCGAACTGAAGTGACTGAGTGTCTAGGCATACACTTGGAACCTTCAACATTTTTCCCCTCCGCGTCCGGAACCTATTCCGAGGGCCGTATACAAAGGAGGCCATTTCTAAAAACATGTTGTTCCCTTTTGACCCCCGTGGGGTAACTGAGGGTTAAAAAGAATTAAGATAAAAATATTTACAAAGTATTATTAAGTCGAAGAACGTATACATTTACCTGTAGTAGTGATAAAGAAACACATTAAATTCGTTGAATTATAACGATGTTAAAATTTTGTAATCAATATTATTTATCCGATAAAAGGTCATTTTTGTAGACTTTATCAAGTAAGAAACATTTTGTAGAAATAAGAATTAATTTAAAATTATAAAATTGAAACCTCAAAAAAATTGAAGAGGCTTCAATATAACAAATTAACTGCATCTTAATTACAACTGGTAACGAATTTTGTACGGACAAACATATACTACGTCATATTCAAAGTACAGACTGTTTACAATGTGCGATAAGAAAGGCTAGTTCTAAATTGAAATCACAAATGGAGAAGGCGCGCCAAAGCGAAGTGAAATTTGAAAATTGCTTTAAAAAAAGATAACAATTGAAAAACAATAAAATTTATAAAATACTTTGATAAATTTTATTAATATTTAACATTTCCGTCTTTACATTTATGGAGACTTTAATATATTTATTTATAAAAATAGATTTAATGATTCTTCTTTTGTGAATATTTTTTTCCCAAGATAAAATTATTATATTTTTGAATTCAAAGTCAAAATAATGGTCAAATTTCCAACAGTGTTGTGACAAACCTGTGTTTTGATTACCTAATTTACAATCTGTTTTATGTTCTCTAATTCGAGTTTTAAGTCTCCGGCCAGTTTCACCAATATAAACCTTATTACAATTTTTGCATTTGATGAGATATACTACACCAGATAAGTTTTCTACAGTATCTTCATCTTTGTTTTGAAAAGCAGGAAATCTATTAAATGTATCGTTAGTAAAATAAACATTAATATTATATTTCTTTAATGGCTTTTTATATCAATTAGTGATTAAGTTTCCTTCTGGTGTTTTTATAATTAATCAGTCAAGGTAACGGATTGAATTGTTTATTTCTTTTTCAAGAGTAAATTTAATAGAATTTTCAGCATTATTAAAGGTATTTAAGAATTCGTCAATTTTGTCAGAAGGAACGATCGCTGAAATATCATCAAAGTAGCGTTTGTAAAGAATAGGTGTGAAACTAAACTTATTGAGAGCTCTATTTTCAATGTCTTCCATAACTAAATTTGAAACGATAGGAGATAAAAGAGAGCCCATCGGACAACCTTAAATTTGTTTGTAAAATTTATTATTAAAAGCGAAAACTGTAGAGTCTGTATTTGGAACTTTTATGTTTTTCAATTTTTCTTTAAGGTCTCAACTATTCTTAACAAACGCATTAGTTTGTCCAGAAACTGGTTTTAACCCTTAGTTGGCACACCTCCCTAGAATTACGAAGTTGGCATATGAGCTCAGGCAATTTATATCACGAAAACTAAGCGTTATTTCCAAAACACGCATCAGAACTTTTTTGAAGTTCAAGAGATAAACTTTCTTGTAGTATAATTTATTCAGCGAAAGAAAAATTGTTAAATACTTAAAAAATTTGACTAAAGTTGACTTTCAGTGAAAGGCGTGGGGTATATCTCCATTTTAAGTTTGGTTTATGAACTTCTGGTAGAGCATAAGCTTTAGCAACAACACTGTTATGTGTTTTTAAACTATACGACATTTGTTCATTAATAGGTCTTTTCTTTTTCCATCTGATAGCTATATCACTACATTTATTTTCAACGGTTGGAACAAAAAAAAAATTAAAAATTAATTTTACATAAGAATTTAACTAAAATAACAAAAACTAAATTTTTAATCGCAAGCAGAACGGTTTTCAATAATACAATTTTCGCTTTTAATAATAAATTTTACAAACAAATTTCAAGTTACCCGATGGGCTCTCCTTTATCTCCTATCGTTTCAAATTTAGTTATGGAAGACATTGAAAATAGAGCTCTCAATAAGTTAAGTTTCACCCCTATTCTTTACAAACGCTACGTTGATGATATTTTAGCTATCGTTCCTTCTGACAAAATTGACGAATTCTTAAATACCTTTAATAATGCTGAAAATTCTATTAAATTTACTCTTGAAAAAGAAATAAACAATTCAACCAATTGAAATTCAATTTATTAATTTATTATTCAATTCAATTTATTAATTATAAAAACACCGGAAGGAAACTTAATCACTAATTAGTATAAAAAGCCAATATGATCAGGACGTTATCTTAATTATAATTCTCATCATTTATTTTGTCAAAATGTCGGCCTAATAAAAGGTCTTATAGACAGATGCGTAGGTTTGTACTCAAGAAAAATTCAAGTTTTCGTATCTCCCTCTATGCCAAGCAACTGACGAAGACGAGTATACCACAGTATAGCCAAAAAGGCTACGTAGTTTATGGACGATCCCTTAGGGAACTCAATTGCGAATTCTAACGCCTGTTGCACAATAAAGAATGACAAATAATAAAATTATACTTTTAACTTAAATCTTACATTACAGTAGCCTAGTCTAACCTTATCTTCTACCACCGAGAGAGTTGTCCTTGGAGTCGTCCTACCGGAGATGGGCTTGTTCACAATTTTGTCGCCACGAAAAATCGTGACTCTAGTCCTTATGTGTGTGGAAACATTTCACTTACACGTCCGTCGCTTTTGCACTCGAGTTGTCGGGTTATGTTAGGGATGATCCGTTCACACCACAGCCAACGGGCTTGCTCAGCCTTGATTATAATTCGGAGTAGAGACTAGTTTACAAACTTTTGCTGATAACTTAACCTTTGATACGAGATTAACCACGAATCAAGGCATATCAGATTATCCCCCAATCGCTCCTAACACGAGCACCGAACACTGCTTCCGTCGGAAGGAAGGCTTTTCCGCTATTTGCGACCGTCGCGAAGTTACAACAATTGCCTCAATACAGACTGATTTTACGTTCTTCCAGTGAGAATTGCCGGAGAAACCCTCTCTCGTTCACTCAGGAAACTGAACTGTAAGCTTCAATTCTTTAATAAAGACACGTTCCAAAACTGCGTCGAGCAAGAGATATCAAGCTTCTTTAGAGTACCGTACTCGTTCAGAAGTCCCCTTAAACTGCGATTTTAATTTTGATCGTCGTGCCGCTCGTTGATGCTTAGAGGGTGTATCAGAAAGGATTTTTGCAAGGCAATCACCAATTGGTGATTGGATGGAGGCGATAAAAGTAGGTGATGAATTCGGCGGGAAACGCCATGTCAGTTGCTGTATGTGCCTTTTTTAAGCTGACATAGATTTGCATGATTCTCTTTTCTAATTTCACTTGCGAAACTGGAACTATGCTCATCAAATTATTTTAGGTTTGTTGAATTAGTATTAACCAATAATTCCAACTTAATTATAATTGCGAAAACCGCCTGAGAGTTATTAAAAGAGGTTTTCGTTTTAAATTCGTAACCAGATATGGCTAGGATTTGAATTTGTTATCTATTATTTAATAGTAACAATAAGATCTTAAATTTGTGAGCGCTAGGAAGAAAATAACGTAGCACGTGGGTTTGTTGGTATTGAAAATCAGCTGTAGTAGAATCAGCGATGACCGCGGAGTCTGTAGGGATAGCTTGAGGGAAAAGGGAAGAGTAGAATTGACCTCAAGTAGCATCACGGAGAAGCGCGGTGGTGTACATGCCAATCGTTACACGTTATTATGCGTATGAAAGTGATTGTCGCGGTGAGGCAATTAGAGTATTTATGTGGCGTACTCATGAGCGCGAAAAGGACGGAGCGATGGTCGAAACGATGAATCGTAACAGTCGACTCTCTTTCGGCCTTGCTTTCGCAACTATTCTCTTCTTTCTCCAACCTGTCTCATTCTATTCTCTTCTCTACATTCTCTCTTACTACAGTTCTTCGCACTTTCCTGCGTTCTCTTGTTCTTACAATGTGTCTCTATTTTCTTATTCTTATAATGTGTCCTTCGTAGTTATTCAATCCTTTGTACACTTATTTTATAGAATTAGTTTTGGATAACTTAAGTTAATATATAACCTGTAAAGCACGAGATTCCTAAAAATGGGAAAGTATGAAATGATGGATCGCTTCGCGATTCTGAAACTAAATTATTTAATTTTGTTTTGCATGAGAATTTTTCTTCGCTCTTCTCGAGCAGCTTTAACTTATTGCGAGGCAACTCGAGACGACAAGCCTGCTATTATTGTCAGCAGGTTTACATTTCCTGTACATACTGTAGAAGTGGGTCGAAATAAATTGTGTAAAATAAATTAATTTGCACAATTTACTTTGGCAAATGAATTTTAAATTCCAGTTACCCTTAACAAACCACCACGGATTCCATTTTCGTCCTCAAAAATAATGCTGCTCCAGAAAAGGAAGTAAAAATCTCATTATATCTGCTTTTCAGGTTCCTTAACGCTTAACTTCGCCGACAAATTTTCCTTCTAATTTTTACAGATATTTCCTAATTTTAATGAGAAAGAAAAAAACAAGGGAAAATCCTGAAAACATTAATCAGAAAGATGGAAATAATAAAAGGGGGGAGGGGCTTTTAGCAAATATCATTAGGAGCCTGTCAATTAATTGGAGCCTGAAACGACATGGTTCTTAATCACACGTGTGGATTGTTTTAATTAACATCCAAAATAACTCTGCGAATTGACATTTTAAGTGTGAAAGTAACTCACTTGCTCCTCTCCAAATAGCCCGGCGGTGCGAAGCGCCGAGCTTCAAATTTTATTTTCAAGATTTGAATGACCCTTGTCTAGTCTTATTAGCAAGCGAGGCACTTTAAATAAAATGTTTAAACTTTATTCCTACATTTTATTTCGATTGCCTTGCAATTTAATTAAGCGACATGGTTGCTTGGAGAGAAAGGATGAATATTTTTCAGGTCCTTCTACCTTGCGTAATTATGTTCACAATAAATTATCATTACAATTTTCTTAATTGTACCTCCATTCCGAAGATTCTTTTTACCCTTTAATTTCTCTCTAAATAAAATACAGACGAGCTTATTGCTAATTCCAAAGTCCTTCCTGGTCTAAAGTGGAACTATTATGACATGTAGTTAAGGGTTCCTGTCTCTCTGGTTCTGGAATTGATCGGTCTTAACTTAACAATTTCATTTTAACTTGTTTTGATTAATCTATCAGCTCGATCAATTTATTCAATTAGTCTTAATCAATTTTTAGTTAATTGAATCGATTAAGCCGTTAAGTTATAAAAAAAAAATGAAATGAAATGCAACAAAATTTACTCCAGTGGCTTTTTGTAATTTCATCTTCAGACCAGTTGTGGAAGTTTCCCTTTTATTAACGTAATATTATTTTTAGATGACGATAATATAGCTACATA
>JBAGKK010480457.1:0-17101 GCA_037177015.1 Euceroptres primus
GACAGAACATTTTTATTGGATTTTAATTTTAATTTTGTAATAGAAGTATATTATTTGATTGTTATCCATGTTTGCCCACAGACGGGCATTCTTGTCAATTCTTTTGAATACATTTATTTTTTCTGCGTATGCTGGTGAACCAAGGGATGCTCTGCTGGCGATTCCTCTCCCAAAAAAACCACAAAAAGTGAATTGAAGGGGGAAAGTCCCTGAGAAACACCATCGTTCGCGATAAATATTAAAACACGAGAAAAACCGAATTTTATACTCGCGAGCAAGAATTGTTAAACGTAAACAAACCTCTGAGCGACGTCTCGCGCGCTCTGGTGAGCAGATGAGGAAGAGCGAGGCGACGTACAGTGGGGCAAAAAAAATGTCTCCGGACAAATTGATATTCAGAAGCGGTTTGAGAAACGATTTGAACTTTTTTTAAAAATTAAAGTAATAAAATTCTGCATAAATCGGTCAGGACTGATTTCCAACAAAGTTTTTTATTTTTTTTTTATTTAATAACAAAAATGGAAAAAAAAAATTTTTTTAGAAGAGTACGGGTTTTCGAAAAATACTTGGATTCAATTTTAAAATACCTAGATTCAATGAAGCAACTATCCAGAAAAGTTGTCTGATAGGTTAGAAATCGTTTAAAAGTTTATTGAGTTTGTTATAAACAAATAAGTCAGTGAAAATGGATTCATGGAGATTGGCAGTGATTCGTGAATTGATTTGCACTAAATTTGCACAATTTATAGGTAAAAATCGTTTTCTAATTGAATTCATGAAATATAATAAATAGATTGTTATTTTATAAACAAACTTTATAAACTATTATCCATAAAATGTAGTTATATTGAAATAAATCAAATTTTTTCTATTGAATCGGCCAAAAAATATACGAAAATGTCACAAAATTATCAGATTTATTCATCCAATACCAACTGATGCTTGTTTAAACAAATTTAATCATCAAATGCACTCTCTCTGGCTATTTTTAGATGTAAAAACTTGGTTTTTCAACGTAATAAAGTGTGAATAACTCATTTTTAAACTTTTAGGTAGTTTATATGACAATCAACAATTTTCATTCTTAGCAACAATTGTTTAAACAAATTTTTATCATCTTAGGCATTTTTTAAGAAAAAACTGGCTTTTTTTTAGGGTATTAGCAGACTGTTATTTAGTAATGGCTCTGTGCTATCTTTTGATAACAATTGTTAATTATTTAAACAAAAATAATTTTAAAATGCATTTTGCAGCTATTTTTAAAGGTAAAAACTTAGTTTTTTCAACGTAACCAACTGTTAATTTTATAGACAATTTTTTGTCCTCTCATACATTTGTAAATAAAAACTTCTGTTTTTCTTGTGAAATATATAGACAATTACTTAGACATAACTCCTTGCTATCATTTGATAACAAACGATGATTTGTTAAACAAATGATTAGATTTTGTATTACTGGACAGACACGTTATACACACTAAGTAAGACCATTGCTTCCAGAAGCTGCAACAATGCTTCTAGAAATTACTTAGTGCGTATAACGTGTCTGTCCAGCAGTTACGTTGAAAAAACCAAGTTTTCACCTTTAAAAATAGCCGAAAACTGCATTTTCTAATTAATTTTGTTTGAACAATTATCAATTGTTATCGACCGATAGCACAGGCCCATTATTAAATAACAGTCTGCTAATACCCTTCATTACGTTGAGAAAACCAAGTTTTTACCTCTAAAAATAGCCAGACAGTGCATTTGTTAATTAAATTTGTTTAAACAAGCATCAGTTATTATTGGATGAATAATTCTGATAATTTTGTGACATTTTCGTATAATTCTTAGCCGATTGAATAAAAAAAACTTAATTTATTTCAACATAACATCCTGCTTTGGATAATAGTCTATAAAATTTGTTTTTAAAGTAACAATTTATTTATTATATTTCATGAATTAAATTAAAAAACAGCTTTTGCCTATAAATTGTTCAAATTTAGTTCAAATCAATTGACGAATCACTGCCAATCCCCATGAATTCATATTCACTCACTTATTTGTTTATAACAAATTCAATAAATTTTTTAACAATTTCTGAGCTATTATTCAACTTTTCTGGATAGTTGCTTAATTGATTCTAGGTATTTTGGATTGAATCGAAGTATTTTTCGAAAACCGGTACTCTTCTAAAAAAATTTTTTTTTATTTTTGTTATTAAATAAAAAAAATTAATAACTTTTTTAAAAATCGGCCCTGACCGATTTAAGCGGAATTTTGTTTGCTTTAATTAAAGAAAAAGGTTTAAATCGATTCACAAACCGCTTCTGAATATCAATTTGTCCAGAGACATTTTTTTGCCCCACTGTGCGACGGCAGCCAACCAACGTTGGCTGCCGTCAACAAATTCGGCGCCACATTCAAAAGAGATGTATTTCTAACTGATGAATTGATAGGTGAAAGACGAAAAATTCTTTTCATTAATATGTTATTGAACGAAGGTTCAAAAATTTACTGCACAAAGCTAACAACTCAATGAACATGCTAAATATTTCAAAATACAAATGACACATGTGAATAAATAAAAGCTGATTGTACTATAATAAAATTTAATAAAAAATATAATATCAAGATATATATTCTGAAAATAATTTGACCCCATCAAAAATCAAAACTCAAAAACAACCCTTGTATCCGTCAATATAATTGATATATCATACACTCCACTTATGCGACCCCAAACCGCCCAATCACGAAAACTCGACTCATAATACTTTGTAGAAGGTCACCATGTGTACTTGACAGGGTAAAAATTTATTAAATACTTCTCTAAAAACAACACTTAGCTGATTATTTCAACACTCTTCCACTTGTACTAATGGCAAACACCGGAGAAAATTCCTCCCCTACTAAATTAAATAATAGCTTTATTTGAGAAGAATCCACGAGTAGGCCAGGCATCCCCAGAACAACCTGCACCCTCTAGGAAACCACCCTTAATAGATAAAGTAACCATATATTGCACTTTGGCGGTCACCAAAAATCTCACCAGCTTCCTAAGGATCCAAACAAATAACAAGATTCTTCACCAAGATGACACAAGTCACCCTGAATTCCTCAAAATAGTTATCGATCCTCAAAACTCATCCCTACATGATTAGTTTTATTATCGTCAAATTTTACTAATCGCAAAAAACCTAAAAAATACCAAAGGCCCCAAATAATTTATACTGATAACACTGACTATTTATATCGTTTCCAGACATCTTGCTGAGACCACCCTATTATCAACAAGTTTTCAAATTTGACCTAGGGGTGGTTTCTAATAAAACTTCTGGATAAATGTCAGAGTTGGTGTATTTTCAAATACCAAAGTACCAAAAAAAATTTCAAATGCAATTCTGACCATTGATATCACTGCCGGAAAAATTCCTGAGATCACCCTATCATCCACAAGTTTTTAAATTTTACCTACGCGTGGTTTTTAATAAAACAATTATATAAATGTTAGAGTTGGTGATTTTTCTAATACCAACGGCCCAAAAAATTTCCAATTGCATTTGTGACTATTGATGTCACTTATAGCAATATTCCTGAGACCACGCTATTGTCCACAAGTTTTCAAATTTTACCTAGGGGTGGTTCCTACCAGAACTTCTGGTTAAATGTCAGAGTTGGTTATTTTTATACCAACGCCCCCGAAAAATTTTCAGTTGCAATTCTAAATACTGATATCACTTCCAGAAACATTCTTGAGACCATCTTATTATCGACAAGTTTTCAAATTTGCCCTAGGGGTGGTTTCAGATAGGATATTAAACATTAGACTTTATTAATGAGAAGGACTGATTTAAGTATTTAAATAACATTTACTTTAATTGTAAAGTTGCGTTACGTTGCTCGGTTCTTATAAAGACAGGAAAAAACATTTAAAGTGATAAAATGAGAATCACATAAGTCTGAATTTTGCTACAATGTTGAATTTAAATATCCAACACTCCCCCTTAAACAAACATTGTACAATATAATATACTAGACCAAGATTTCGTAAACAATTAATATGTTTTGGAATAGATAATCCTTTTGTCAGTACATTGGCTGGCATTTCTTTATTTGGTGCATAAATAATTTATTTCAATATCCCCTCTTTTAACAGTTTCTCGCACAAAATGATAACGGATTGCTGTATGTTTGGTTCGTTCATGAAAGACGGGTTTCTTGGCCATTTGTCCAGCACTCTGGTTGTAACTAAATAGTTTCGTTGGCTCTGACTTTCCAGTAACCTCTTAAAAAAATCTTCTGAGATGAATAGCCTCTTTTGCAGCTTCGGATAACGCCATATATTCCGCAACAGTTTTCTGCTTTCTTGAGACCCAACTAATAGGTCAAATTGCATATTGGGAATCATATCCTGGGTATGATCTTCTGTAATCAATATTCCCTCCCCAATCAGCATTAGAAAAGCCGACGAGAGGTTTTCCAGTTTTCTTAAATGTAAAACCAAGGTCTTTGGTGTACTTTAAATAGCGCAACACTCGTTTTCCTGCATTCCAGTGCTCTTCGTCGTAGTCCTTGTTGAATTGACTTAGTAAAATTATAGCATGAGTTATGTCTGGTCGTGTAGAAGTGGAATCTTTAACGTGGAATGTTTAACATTTCTCTTTTCTCGTTCTCATTTTTTGGACTCATTTCTTTTGAGACTTTTATAGATGAGTTAAGGGGTGTAGAAACGGGTTTACAATCTTCCATATTGAATTTTCTGAGGATGTCTTGAATGTATTTATTCTGAGTCATGTTTATTTTTTTTTTATTTAAATCTTAAGAGAATTCAATACCAAGGCAATAGTGAAGTTTACCAAGGTCTTTCATCTCAAAAGACTTAGCCAGAGCTTTTTTGATTTCTAATATTTTGTTGTTGTTGTTTGATGCTTGGATTACATCATCGACATAAATTACAACTAGTGTACCTTGCACATTATTTTCATGAATGTAAACACAGGCATCTGAGATGAGTGGTTTCGTATTTAATTCTTTTAGCTTCAGGTCCAGTTTCTTATACCACTAACGTCCAGATAGTTTAAGTCCGTAAATAGCTTTCTGTAACAAGCATTTATTTTTGTATTTATTTTGTAACAAGCATTTATAATTTTCAAGAAAATTGACGTTACTTTCTTCCAAAATTGTTGTTAATTCTTCTGGGATTTACATATAAATCTTTCCTTCGATTTTACCGTTTAAGTAGGCACTAACGAAATTCAATTGATGCACTTCCATTTCTAGTTCTGCTGCTAAAGCCACTACAAAACGAATTGAGCTAGATCTGCTTACTAGTGCAAAAGTTTCATGAAAATCGACATCAGGTTCTTGTGCAAAACCTTTTGCTACAACTCTAGCTTTCCTTCGTTCGATTGATCCATCCTTATTGAATTTGGTACATAAGACCCATTTAGAACCAATTACCTTGCGATCTTTTGGACGATTTACCAAAATCCAGGTTTTGTTCTTCATTAGAACTTCAAATTCAACATACATGGCTTCATTCCATTCACTGGCTACTCGTGTTGAAAATGCTTCCTTAGCTGTTTCTGGATCTTTATCTTGGACCAAACTGGCAAATTCGGCAGCGTCAAAAAAATTTTCTTTTCCATCGTTTTCAGATAGATGTATTCCTTCTTGTACAGCTTTATGAACTACATGTACTTCATCAGGTTCAAGTTCTTCTCGTTTGACAGGGACCATGTATGGTTGCTTCCTTACACGACCTATTCTTCCTATATAAATTTTTCTGGGACATTCTCTGCCAATTTTCATAGCTGGAACTTCAGTTTCAATTGGTAGATTTATCTCAGGAAGAAAATTCTCATCTTCATTTAATTCAGATGCTGAGCTTGGTTCGGTTTCTTCTTCTTGGTTATCTTTCTCGCGATTATGTTCTCCAATTTCTGGATTTTCTTGCTGCCGATCAATACAAACTTCAATTTCATTCCTAGGCTTTTCGTCTCCTGCAGTGCTTGAATTTTTGACTTTAAATATTTTCTTCATTTATCGCAGCAAAATCTTATCATCAATGAAAGTTTTATCTTCTGTACTTCTGTACTTCTTTGTTTTATCTAGCATATATGCTGTGGAACCAAAAGTTTGGAAGTATTTTACAGTAGGTATTTTTCCAGTCCAAGTTTGATAAGGAATTTATCACTGAGACTTCGAGATGGACATCTGTTTCTAATGTATGCTGCAGTTGGATGGCTTCTGCCAAAAAATTCTTGAAAAGTCCTGATCTCTACGAGTGTCCTATTACAGCGTTCAGCTACACCGTTTCGTGCAGGTAAATATTCTACTGTGAATTGATGTTGAATACCTTCTTTTAAAAAATATTCTAATTTCTTAGATCGATATTCTTTTGCGTTGTCTGATCTGACGGTCTTGATATTCATTTCAGTTTGATTTTCTTCTTTATTCTTAAATTCTTTAAATTTTTCAAAGATTTCGCTTTTGTGTTTTAGGAAAATGGCTTTATAAAATCTTGTTTTATCATCAATGAAAGTTGCAAAATATTTTGAACCATTCAATGACTCTACTCGCATTGGACCACAAATATCTGTATGAATTAATTACAAAACTTGTAAACTTCGCGATGCTTCCTTCGCGAACGGTGACTGTGCTTTCTTACCTCAAATACAAATTTCATACGTTGGCAAATTTTCTTTGCCTTCAATATTTATTCCGTAAACCTTCTGTTGACGAATTATATATTTCAGATCCTTTTTATTGAGATGTCTGAATTTTTCGCGCCAATCTTGAAAAGATGCTGCTTTTGATCCTGCTATGTGAGCTTTTTCAATTTTTTCTTCTACAAAATATAAATCACCATCCCTTCTTGCTTTAAATATTTCCGTCCCATCTTTTAGAGAAATTATGACAACTTCCTTTTTCCGGAAAATTACTTCAAAATTATGATTGGTTATTTTTGATACAGATAATAAATTTGACCGAAAATTAGGTGCTAATAGCGTATTTTGTAAATTAACTACAGCTTCTTGATTTACCTGAAGTTTCACATTTCCGATCCCTTCGATATTTGTTGAGTTGTCCTCTGCTAAATTGACAGTTTTGGCAATAGATTTTTGTATTTCATCGAATTTTACATCATCGGAGCACATGCGAGATTTTGCACCAGAATCCAAGAACCAACGATTTTCTCCTTGATGAAAAGTAGCAGTCATCGCAACCTCAGCTTGCTTGGACGATTCGCCTTTATTATTATTGATAATCTGCAATCCCGTGCCCGATGTCCAACTTCTTTATAATTGTGACATTTAAAATAAAAAACTTCTTCCTTCTCGTTATTTCTGGAAGATGGTTTATTTCTGTTGAATTTATTTTCTTTCCTTTTTGTGAATTTAGATACCAACATAGCTTCCGACGAATTTTCTTCGTGGTTGTTTCTTCGAGCGTCATATTCCACCTGCATCTTGATTTTTAATGCTTCAGGAGTTGGTAATATTTCACGTGACTCAATTGCAATTCTAAAAGATTCATAAGTATCTGGTATACTGTACAGTAATAATACGGAAATCAACTCTTCATCTATTTCTACATTCATATTTTCTAGCTTGTGTACAGTATCAAAGAAATGAGCAAGGTGATCATGCATATCGCTTGAGGTTCTTATTTTATGACGAATAAATTTCTTTAAAAGCATTGCCTTACGTACTGGTCCTTGAAACTCATAGACATTTTGTAATTTTGTCCATGCTTCCCTTGAGGTTCTGCAGAATCACAATCGGTTTAAAAATGTCACAAACTGAAGTTTTTACTTTTCGTAATTCTTTCCACTTTTCTTGCTAAAACTTGCCTACTACATAAAAGTCTTCAGGGCTCATAACCTACTAGACATTAGACTTCATAAATGAGAAGGATTCATTTAAGTATTTAAATAACATTTATTTAAATTATAAAGTTGCGTCACGTTGCTCAGTTTTTTTAAAGACAGGAAAAAACATTTGAAGTAATAAAAAGGGGAACCAAATAAGTCTGAAGTTTGTTACAATGTTAAATTTAAATATCCAACAGTGCGATCTCAGGAATGTATCCAGGAGTGATATCAATTGTTAGAAATGCAATTGAAAATTTTTTGGGACGTTGGTATTAGAAAAATCACCAACCCTGACATTTTTCTAAAAGTTGTTTTAAAAACCAACCCTAGATATAGCTTGAAAACTTATGGATAATAGGGTGGCCTCAAAAATATTACCGGAAGTAATATCAATAGTCAGAATTGTAAGGGAAATTCTTTTAGGGGCGTTAGTATTGGAAAATTCACCAACTTTGGAGCTCGTCTATAAATTATTTTAAAAACCTATTCTAGGTAAAATTTTAAAACTTGTGGATAATATGGTGATCTCAGGAATGTTTCCGGAAGTGATATTAATTGTTAGAAATACAATTGAAAATTTTTCGAGGCGTTGGTATTATAAAAATTACCAACTCTGACATTTATCTAAAAGTTGTTTTAGAAACCACCCCTAGGTAAAATTTGAAAACTTATGGAAAATAGGGTGGTCTGAGGAATGTTTCCGGAAGTAACACCAACAATCAGAATTGCAATGGAAAATTTTTTGGGGGCGTTGGTATTAGAAAAATAAGCAACTCTGATATTTATCCAGAAGTTCTGATAGAAACCACCCCCAGTAGAAATTTGGACACTTGTGGATTATAGGGTGGTTTTTTTTTGGGCCTTGGTATTAGAAAAATTACCAACTTTGACATTTATCTAAATGTTGCATTATAAACCACCCCTAGGTAAAGTTTGCAAACTTGTGGATAATAAGGTAGTCTCAGTAATGTTTCCGGAAGTGATATCAATAGTCACCTAAATTTTTTTGAGCGTTGGTATTAGAAAAATCACCATCTCTGAAATTTATCTTAAAGTTCTATTAGAAACCACCCCTAGGAAAAATTTGAAAACTTATTGATGATAGAGTGATCTTAGGAATGTTTTCGGAAGTGACAGCCAAAATTGTAATTGAAAATTTTCTGGGCCCGTTGGTATTAGAGTATTCATCAATTTCGGAGCACATCTACAAATTCTATCTGAATCCACGCCTAGGTCAAATATGAAAACTGGTGGATAATAGGGTGGTATCAGGAAGGTTTCCGGATGTGATGTCAATAGTCATAATTGCAATTGAAAATTTTTTGGGGACTTTGGTATTTGAAAATACACCAACTCTGGCATTTATTTAGAAGTTCTATTAGAAACCAACCCTAGGTCAAATTTTAAAACTTGTTTGTAATCGGGTGGTCTCAGAAAGATTTCCGGAAGTGATATCAATAGTTAGAAAATGAAATGAAAAATTTTTTGTGGACATTGGTGTTAGAAAAATCACCGAATTTGGAGCACATCTACAAATTCTACCTGAAACCACCTCTAGGTAAAATTTGAAAACTTGTGGATAATAGGGTAGTTTCACAAATGTTTCCAGAAGTGATATCAATAGTCAGAACTGCAATTGAAATTTTTTGGGGGCGTTGGTATTAGAAAAATCACCATCTCTGAAATTTATCTAAAAGTTCTATTAGAAACCACCCCTAGGTAAAGTTTGAAAACTTTTGGATAATAGGGCGGTCTCAAGAATGTTGCCGGAAGTGATATCAATTGTTATCAACGTCATTGAAAATTTTTTTGATGCATTGGTATTAGAAAATTCACCAACTTTGGAGCTCGTCTATAAATTATTCTAAAAACTACCCCTAGGAATAATTTAAAAACTTGTGGATAATAGAGTAGTCTCAGGAATATTTCCGGAAGTGATATCAATAGTCAGAATTGCAACGGAAAATTTTTTGGGGCGTTGGTATTAGAAAAATCACCAACTCTGACATTTATCTAAAAGTTTGATTAGAAACCACCCCTAGGTAAAATTTAAAACCTTATAGATAATAGGGTGTTCTCCGGAATGTTGCTGGAAGTGATATCAATAGACAGAATTGCAATTAAAAATTTTTTGGGAACTTTGGTATTTGAAAATACACCAACTCTGGCATTTATCCAGTTCTATTAGTAACCATTCCTAGGTCAAATTTGAAAACTTGTTGATGATAAATAGGGTGGTCTCAGCAAGATATCTGGAAACGTCATCGATAACAAGTGTTATCATTATAAATTATTTAGGGCCTTTGGTATTTTTTAGGTTTTCTGCGATTAGTAAAATTTGGCGATAGTGAAACTAATCATGTAGGGTTGAGTTTAGGGGATGGAAGACTATTTTGAGGTATTCAGGGTGACTCGTGACATCTTGGTGAAGAATTTTGTTGTTCGTTTGGATCCTTAGAAAGCGGGTGGAATTCTTGGTGACCGTCAAAGTGCAATATGGTTACTTTATCTATTAAGGGTGGTTTTCTAGAGGGTGCAGGTTGTTCTGGGGATGCCTGGCTTACTTGTAAATTCTTCCCGAATAAAGCTATTATTCACTATAGTAGGGGAAAATTTTCTGCGATGTTTGCCATTAGTACAAGTGGAAGAGTGTTGAACTAATCAGCTAAGGGTTGTTTTTAAAGAATTTTTAATAAATTTTCACCCTGTTGAGTGCACATGGTGATCTTCTACAAAATATTATGAGTCGACTTTTTGTGATTGGACATTTGAAGGCCGCATTTATAATAATAATTGAACTGTCTGATAAATCAATTATATTGACGGATACAGGGGTTGTTTTTGAATTTTGACTCTAAATGGGGTCAAATTATTTTCAGAATGTATATCTTTATATTATTTTTTTTATTAAATTTCATTATAGTTTAATCAAGTTTTATTTATTCACATGTATCATTTGTATTTTGTAATATTTAGCACGTTAGCTTTGTGCAGTAAATTTTTGAACCATTGATCAATAACATATAAATGAAAATAATTTTTTGCCTTTCACTTATCAATTCATTAAAAAGAAATATATCTCTTTTGAATGTGGCGCCGAATTTACCTTGACGTTGGTTGGCTGCCATAGCCTCGCTCTTTCTCATCTGCTTATCAGAGCGCGCGAGACCTCGTTCAGAGGGTTGTTTACGCTTGACGATTCTTGCTCGCGGGTATAGAATTTGGTTTTTGTGCGTTTTTAATTATTTGTCGTGAGCGATGGTATTTCCTAGGGACTTTCCTCCTCCAATTCACTTTTTGTGGTGTTTTCGGGGGAGGAATCGCCAGCCGAGCATCCCTTGGTTCACCAGCATTAGTTACGCAGATTTTCATGAGGTAGTTTTAGGTTGGGAATACCTTACCGTGAGCCTTAATCGTGATAATCGCATCTTTAGTAGAAAATTTAGAAGGTACATTCGGACCCAAAGACACAATGTCAATAACGTCAGCAGGAATTTGTTTTTCAGTCAGGTTCTTGACCCAAGAATCTCTGTTTACGGTTTTACAACGGTCATTTTCTAATAACAAAGTTTTAAATTTTTCTGTGTGGTAAACATTTTAATTACGTAGAATGGTTTTGAATTTGTTACTAGACAATTTTAGAATTGTGTAATAGTGTTATATTCTATTCCAAACTTCATAATTTGTTCTTTAGTGTTTTCTAATGAATCTTTTTTTAAATTGAATATGATAGTTGATATCACGAATTTCTAATTTGAAGATGTTTTTGGATGTATAGTTGTTATAAATGTTATAAATGTTATAATTGTTATAAATATTATACATTTTTTTTTACAGTGACCGAAACGTTTTAAAAAGAATTATCGCTTCCTTTCTTTTTGACCTTTATTTCCATGACTGGTGTTCTTTACTTAATATAAAAAAGGTCGAGGCTAAACATACAACATTTTCAAAAATTGCGCAGAAGAATTGTGAGCATGCGATGCATTCAATTTGTAATGGGCGACAAATATTGTACAGGTATGTTTTCGGAATTCGGACCAACTATTTCCGGAAGTGATGTCAATAGTCAGAATTGCAATGGAAAATTTTTTAGGGCGTTGGTATTAGAAAAATCACCAACTCTGACATTTATCTAAAAGTTTTATTAGAAACCACCCCTAGGTGAAATTTAAAAACTTGTGGATAATAGGGTGATCTCCGGAATGTTGCTGCAAGTGATATCAATAGACAGTCCGGCCGCTGGGGCTTATGCATTTAACACCCCTTTTTTATTTCACAAAATGAAAGAGAAATGTATTTTTCATTAAAGTACAAAATTCCAAAACTCTCAGCGGTACAGATTTTAAATATTCTGGACTTCAAAATAGCACTTTTAACATAGAGTCTTATGTTTCGCGGGCTTGAAAAATTACAAATTGTGACGTTCCCAAGCGTTAAAACTATAACAAAAAACTGTGTGTCTTGTGCCAAATATTATGACAATTCATTCTCAAAGAAAAAAACTAGTCGTTGCCGTGTATTTATTGAGAAATGGTCAAAAACCACACTAAAACACATAACCAAAAATTCCGTTTTGACAGTTCATTATTTTTGTCCATCAGATTGGCATTACTTACAGTTTTCGGGTGTAATCGGTCGAAGGGAGATCGATAGCCGAAGGTGCCCGAGCGCTGCCAACTGTGAAACTATCATATACAGCAGTACTGTCAAATGCGAGATAAATATAAACAAAAATATTTCTACATCGCAAAATCATTATTGAAACACTCAGCAAATGTTCTAAATTCGTGATATGAATTGTTTTCGTACATATGCTCACATATTCGCATTTTCAAAACTTTTCATAAAAATACACCAATTCGACTAGTATATAGCTGCCGGACTACTTTAAATGTTGCATCTTTTAATGAGGGTTTCTGCAATGACTGAAAGCTTTTGTTTCTATTTTAGGGAGTCTGTTTGTAAATTCTAATGCATTATAATTTGACTTAAAGATGTAGGATAACCTATAAAACCACGCTGACAGAAAAAATTACACTTTCCGTGGGAACGCCTATAATACATGTCTAATAGGTTGTAAATCATTTTTATTCATTTTTCGGGTGCTTTTAACTGTATGTAGTAGCTTTTCGATTTTAAAAAATTCAATTTTTTCAGGCGGCTCTAATTCTTATATTCCTCCAACTTATTGTTAGTCATTTATTATAACTTTTCATGTTTAAAGTTTTTTTTTTACTCTAGAGATTATATTTATCTACAACTATAGCTGATTAGGGGTCGTTCCCAAAATATGTAAGATTTTCAGAGGTGAGGAGGATCAAGCTATTTATTACGCCTGTGTAAAAAGTACATACACTTACTATAGAAAAAGTATTACATGGGAGGGGGGAGGATCGATGAATTTGTTTTACATAGTTTTTGTAAGACCCCTTATTGAATAGAAATAGAATAACTTTAATAAAAATCAAGAATTAAAATATTTGCAAATAACGAAAAACAGGTAGTTTCGTTATACTGACGATACTGTCAATTTGAATTCAAAATTTCTAAAATAAATTTTCTTTAAATATTCTAAACCGTTTGGTTTTCAGACCCAGTCATCAGGTACATAAAACTTTCTACTTCTGACTTTTTTTATCGCTCTGACTACTTACAATAAAAATGATAAAGTTATCCAGGAAATTTATCCTTATTCTAAAAATATTTTTATTGTGATAGAACGGATATTTTCTCCGAAGTGGACTGATAGCAGAAAAATGGCATAAACCATGGCAATGATTTCCTTCATAAAATCGTTCATGCAGCAAAGCACATATTTTTCGCTCTTTATCTTAAATAAGATGATCTTTAAATTGTAGAACATCGGCAAATCGTATATACCATTTACAGTTGAATTTATTGACATCTCTAAAAACCGAACGAAATTATTCTTAGTCGAGGAGAAAGTAGTGTATTTAGTTTATAAATGTTTTCACTGTAGAAGAAAACGTTTTATCCATCCATCTTTAACAATCTTTGTGAAATAATTACAGAATTTCTTTTCTTTTCTCTAATAAACCTTTCATTAATAGAAATTCGAGCGCTAATACGTATAAAATACACAAATAAAATACACAAAACAGTTATCAAAACGGTTGGTAAAATGAAATGTTTCAATAGTTTCTTGGAGATATTTTAATTTCAAAATTTTGTAATGTTTTTCGCTTTTCAGTTAAATTTATTATTATTTCGTATTGAAAACACGCACCTCTTGACAATTAATACACTGTTAGACTTTTAGTACAGTTAATGTTATAACGGGTTTTGTGTGGTACCAAACATGTGTGCACCCATTGAATGACACAAAGCCGTTTCTGACAAGAGCTGGTTGACCGATGATTACCACCATCTGACCCAGTTCTCGCTGACCAGACTGTTCCGAATATAATTGCTCTTGAATATAACTAACGGGGTCAAATTCAAGGTATTTATTCAAAGGCAATCTTTTTCAAGATCAAACTAGAATAAAGACTCTAGGTATAATATGAACGAAATCTTTTTCATAAATGTCAGAAAAAAGTGGTAATTATATTCTGGGATATCTATAATTTGGATGCGAATTTAAAAAAAAAATGTTGCCTTTGTGACTAATATTTAATGGGGAAGGGGGTGAAATTTTTGTAAGTAAAAAAAGTAAAGTAAAGCCTGGCGAACCCGTCTCCTAAAATGGACCCCTCGTATATTTTCGCCTCGAAACATTCAGCATCATTACTTATTACAAAAATTACTTAGTTTACCTTACAATAAGCAGCATACCATTTTTTGAGATCAACGATGGTGAAATACTTTCAAAAATTAAAATTGAAATTTTTGGAATATTTTGATTAATCGCGAAATATTAAATTTCTAAAAAATGTATACAAAGTATCCTAACGTGGCAGCCTATGGAGTATTCTAGAGTGAACCGTTACATTTTGTATGGTAACTTTCTTTTGTCATCGAAAAAGTCAAAATATCAGGTGGTGATAATATGACGGGTTACAAAATGTCTTTTCTCTATAAAAATTGTATATCAGAGGAATGAATTTACGCATTCCATCTTCTTTACAGGTAAATGTAAGTAATATCCAATTATAATTATTTTATAAAACGTTTTTAAATACGAACTTTCATGGAGGTTCACTTTAGAAGGCATTTTTGAAAATTCGAAAAAATAAGCTTTTTAGTGAAATAATTATTTTTACCTCTTTGCTTATTTATACAAATTTGTAATTATATAGATTTAAGTATAGGCGTAGGTTCGAAACTCTGTAGCATTAGAAATTTGATTTGTTATAGGTATAATGATTAAAATTACTATGTATGATGAATTCTGAGTCACAATACTATCAATGAGACGAAATACCGTCAATCTATTAATAATTCTTTTTTTAATTACCTTTTTCTTGCATAGTTAGAGATAAGCAATACGGAGTGATAAAGTGGAATACAAAGTTGGATTGCAATTTAAAATTTATAAATTAAAAATAATTTATATAACACACGCATGAATACACTTAGAAAAATATTTGTTTGACTCGAACAAATTATAACGTTGATATGGGGTCAAGCAAATTTTTGTTTGATTCAAACGAACTCTGTATTTGTCCTTATTTATTTTATTTGAATAAATTTTTATTAGGATTGAATTAATCTTTTTTTTAAATTAAATAAAGTTGTTGTTTGCTTTAAACATTTTTTGCTTTAAGCGAAGTAAAGATTTTTTTAAAAACTTTATTCAATTTTATAAATAATTAAAAAAATTTTCAATTTTGTGCTTATAAAGCGTTAAGTGTAAGACACCACTTTTTTTAGACTACCTGTCGGGATGCGTAACGACGCACTATAACCTGTTGCAGACACCATATTATTCAGCATGATTGTAATCTTTATTGTGAGAAAAATCCTTCTGCGCTATTAGCGTTTTTCTAAAGAACTATCGTACGCGGGTTATAATTTTTATTTAAATCAAACAAATATTCGTGTAAACTCAAATGGATTTAATTTAAGCTAATCCTTTATTTAAATCAAACAAATTGTACCAAAAAAATTATTTGTTTCGATTAATAAGGTAGATATTTTTCATTTATAAAAATGAAATAAATGTTTTGTTAATTGAAACAAAAAATTTGTTTCTTTCAATAATATGATTTCAAACAAATTTTTTTGTTTAATTCAAACAAACTTTTTTCTGAGTGTACGGCTGTTTTTAATGCTTGTGGAGCGGACCAGAAGTATCGCTTTTCATATTTTTTGACTTCATAGATATATAATGGCCATTACATGGCAGCTCATAGGTATGTAATGGCCATTATATATCTATGATGTAATAATTTTTGACGGCATAGATATACATGGCCAGTACATACCTACGACCTTAAAAAGCGACACTTATGGTCCGCTTAACAGGCATGAAAAACACGGCCATTTTCATGTCTTTGTTATATAAAATATCTTATGCACCATGGAGTATATTGGACTTTCCATGCGAGGGTTTATGTTTTTAATACTTGTATTAAATCATAAACCCTCGCATGAAAAGACCAACTTCTTCCCCTTGATGCATAATTTACTATTTCGGTCGCTGTATAGTCGTGAGATGATTTACACATAATTAAAAAGTGCCTCAGAAAGCAATCAACTGTTTTCAATAATTTTTTAATTAACTCCGGCAACTTACTGACATTTTATTACGCCAGTGGTTTAATACTACCAAGCATGAAGCATATGACAAGACAGTACTGGCTGAGCACCATCCTGATACAGACGCCCAGCACTAAAACTCCAGCAGGCTGTACTGGCCCAGGACTATGCCGGTCGTGTATTTTCACCTGGGATGTCAGAAAAAAGTTGAAAAAATTCAAATAGTTTTTCCCCTGAAAAATATTTTTACAAAGTAGGCATATGAAATTATTAATCATGATCATTGATAAATGTTTCCTTGAAATATGTGTTTGTTTGATTTTTAGCATTGTTTCGCTACACATGCGATGTCTTAGAATATTTCCAACTTTTTTGTTCCAGGATTAGCTTCTTGCACCATGCAGAGAAAAAATTGCATGATAAGTTGTTACTCTAAAAAAATCGAAATCGAGGTTTTTACACCTTCCGATCGTCTTTGAGTTGCTCTTTTTAATGAAAGTATCGAAAAAATTTTCCGAGCGTTATTATTGCTAATAATTGAGTTCTTAGGTACCCGAGAAATCGAGCTTCCGCTCGA
>JBAGKK010480467.1:0-15846 GCA_037177015.1 Euceroptres primus
TATATATAATTTTGGGATGATATAATATTCACTATTTCATAATATAATATATAATATATAATAAATATTATTATATTTATCAATAGCTTTGTATTTTAAGTAAAACATTAAGTTTCTAAATTTAATTTAAATTAGAAATTTTTAAGCTTTCAAAAAAAAAAAATCAATAAGATTATATTATTAATGTCCAAAAGTAATGTTTTATTTAAACTATTTTTTATCCTTTAAAAAATGATTAATTATATTAATTTATTCAATCTGAATTTCATTAAGTTTAAATACTTTTAATAAATCTAGATTATATTCATTTATAATAATTTCAATTGTTATTGGAGCCTTTTTTAATTATATCCTTACATTTCAATAGATTTGCTATTAATAATAAAATAGTTTATAATATAACTTATTCAAAATTATTTATTTATGAAATTATTATTCTAATTATATTATTAGTATTAATAATTTATAAATAAATATATTCAATATATTTTTATTTTCAAATGATTAATTATTGAAAATAATACATTTAAATAATAATTTTATAAAAATAAATAATTTAAATATAAAAATAAATTTTATAAAATTAAATATATTAACAATTTTTTGATTAATTTATTTACTTTATAATTTAATTATTATTGTAAAAATCATTTTTCATTCAAATCCTAAAACTATACGTAAAATAATTTAATTAATGAAAATATATTGAAATAATAAAATATTTCTTAAAAAATTAAAACAATCAATTTTATACCTTCATACTCCTATTAATATTAATATTTTTTGAAATTGTGGGTCTCTTTTAGGAATTTGTTTATTAATTCAGAATATTTCTGGATTATTTTTATCTATACATTGTACGTCTCGTTATAATTCTTCTTTTTTTAGAGTAATTCATATTATACATGATATTAATTATGGTTGATTAATACGATTAATTCATATAAATGGAGCTTCCTTTTTTTTTTGTATATTTATTCATATTGGATGAGGAATTTATTTTAATTCTTATTTTTTAGAATTAACTTCATTTGGAGGAAGATTTATTTTTTTAATTACTATAGCAACGGCTTTTCAAGGATATGTTTTGAGGTCAAATATCTTATTGTGCAGCAACAGTAATTACAAATCAGTTGCCTTTTTACGAGTTACGTCAGCAGAAGTGGCTGCACCAATTTGAATTGAATTGAAAAGGGTAGTTCAGCTTTAAGGCGAATGAAAGGATGAAAAGCAGAGGGTGAAAACGCGAGTCAGCGACCATTATTAGCATAGTCCCTTCTAACACTCAAAAGAGAAAATGGTCCTTGATCCCAATCTAAGGAAAATTAGGCCTTATAGGCAAATTTCTGACACTATTCCATGATTTGAATAATTTTCAATGAAGGGATAATTTTTTAAATGATAAAATTTACAAAGCTACAGTAAATTAAAGAGATACATTTATAAAAAAATTTTTTTAATTTAAAAAAATTAGGGCTAATAGTTGTTTCCCTATTCCCCCTTTTCAATTTTCCCCCTTTTCCCTATTTCCCCCCTATTATTTTCGAAGTCCCCTAAAATCCCCTTATTTGAGAATTTTATTCCTTCTTCCCCGTTTTTGATTCAAAGCTCCGATTAATTTTCCATGATTTATGAGAAATAATCTATCACAAAATTTTTCAATGTTTTCTGAAATTTTCCATAATTTGGAAATTTTGAAATCTCCTAAACTCTTCCATAACGGATCAAAATCTTTTTGGTTTTTTCGAGAATCTCTTTGATTCATTGAAGATCTAAGAATGACTCCCAAAATCTCATAAAATCCTCCAGAATCTTTGAAACTTATCTGAGATTTTTTAAAATAAAAAAAAAAATGCTGTACTTTACCAATCTTCCAGAATCCTATAGAGTGTTTCAAAATTCTCCAAACTCTTCTCAAATCTTACATAATTTTCCAAAATCTATTTAAATTTTCTAAAATATTTTAGAGTACTCCAGAATCTTCTTAAATCATCTAGAACCTTCTGAATTATTATTCCATAAGCTTCTAGAAGCTTCTAAACGTTTCCAGAATTCTCCGGAATCTTTCAGAATTCTCCAAAATCTTTCAAAATTATCCAAAATCTTTTAGAATTCTCCAAAATCTTTCAAAATTCTGCAAAATCTTTCAGAATTATCCAAAATCTTTTAGAATTATCCAAAATCTTTCAGAATTCTCCAAAATCTTTCAAAATTATCCAAAATCTTTCAGAATTATCCAAAATCTTTCAGAATTATCCAAAATCTTTCAGAATTCTCCAAAATCTTTCAGAATTCTGCAAAATCTACAAAATTCTTGAAAAAAACTCTAATTCTTTAGAATTTGCAAAGTCTATCTGAAATATGTAAAAATTCTCTAAAATATTGAAGACAGTTCTGAAAGCTTCTACAATCATCTAGATTTTTCTGGATTCGGCCATAATAATAAAAATTTTGGGTTCTCTGAAACCCAGATCTCCCCTAATATTATTATTTCTGAATCTTATAAAATCTTACAGAATATCCAAAAATTCTTTAATATTTTGCAAAATATACTAGATTATTCCCAAATCTTCTAAAATCCTCCAAGATTTTCTGAACTCTTCCAAAAACTTCTAAAATATTTCAAACGTTTTCAAAATTTTCCAGAAACTTTTAGTACACTCCAAAATCTAAAAAGGTCTTCCGAAAGTTTCTCAAATCTTTTAAAATCTTCATAACTTATTTGAAATGTGTAAAAGTTATCCAAAATATTTGAGACAATTTTAGAATTCTCCAGACTCTTCTCAAATCTTCCATAATTTTTCAAAATTTATTTAAAGACTTAAAAATATTCTAGATTATTCAAGATTTTTCCAAAACTCTCTGTAGCCTTCTGAATCCTTCCGTAATCTTCTAGAAGTTTCCACAATCTGTGTCAGAATTTTCCAGAATCTTTCAGATTCCTCCAGAATATTTCAAAAATCTCCCGAATTTTTTTTAAATCTTTCAGAATTTTAAACTTATCTGAAAACTGTAAAAATTTTCCAAACAATTCGAGACAGTTCTGGAATCTTCTAAAATCATTTATATTCTTCTGGATTCTTTTATAACTTAGAATCTTCTAGAAGTTTCCAGAATCTTTTAGAAATTCTCCTGAAATGTTCTCAAAATCTTTAGAATTCACAAAAATTATCTGAAAACTAAAAATTCTCCACAATGTTTCAGACTGTTTTAGAATCCTCCAGATTTTTCTCAAATCTTTCATAATTTTCTAAAATCTATTTAAAGTTTTCCAAATAATCTAGACTATTCTAGATTCTTCTAAAATTCTCTATAATCTTCTGAATTGTTTCATAATCCTCTAGAAATTTTCAGAATCTTTTAAAATCTTTAGAATCTCTAGAATCTTTCAGAATCCTCTAGAATATTTCAGAAATTTTTCCGCAATTTTCTCAAATCCTTTCGAATTTTTTAAACTTATCAAAATTCTGCAAACAATTCGCGACAGTTCTGGAATCTTTTAAAATCATTTATATTATTCTGGATTCTTCCATAACGTAGAATCTTCTAGAAGCTTTCAGAATTTTTCAGAATTTTTTAGAATCCTCCAAAATATTGAAGAATGTTCCAGAATTTTCTGAAATCCTGAAGAATAATTGAAACCCAAAAATTTCCTTAATTCTTCAAAAAATATCTGAAATCCGTTAAAATTCTTCAAGAAATTGTCCCATTGTCTTCCAGAATCCTCAAGACTCTTAAAATTCGTAAGATCCTTCTGAAATCTTCCACAATTTAAAAAAATATTTTAGACTGTTCCAGAATCTCCTAAAATCTTCTGAACTCTTCCATAATCTTCTAAAAATCCTAAACGTCTTCAAAATTTTCCAGAAACTTTTAAAATACTCCAAAATCTAAAAAACACTCCCGAAATTTTCTCAAATCTTTTAGAATCTACATAACTTATTTGAAATGTGTAAAACTCATCCAAAATATTTAAGACTATTTTAGAATCCTTTAGACTCTTCTCAAATCTTCCATAATTTTTCAAAATATATATTAAAAATATTCCAGATTCTTCTAAAATTCTCCATAATCTTCTGAATTCTTCCATAATCTTCTAGAATCTTCGAGACATTTCCAGAATTCTCCATTCTCCTCCTTTCAGAATTCTCTAGAAGCTTTCAAAATTCTCCAGAAGCTTTCAGAAATCTCCAGAAGCTTTCAGAATTCTCCATAATCTTTCAGAATTCTTTAGAATCTTTCAGAATTCTCCAGATGCTTTCAGAATTCTCCAGAAGCTTTCAGCATTCTCTAGAATCTTTCAGAATCCTCCAGAATCTTTTAAAAATTCTCCCGAAATTTTCTCATAACCTTTAGAATTCTTAAAATTTATCTGAAAACTGTAAAAATTCTCCAAAAAATTCAATGCAGTTCTGGAATCTTCTAAAATGATTTAGATTCTACTGAATTGAGACTTCTAGAATCCTCCAGACTCTTCTCAAATCTTCCATAATTTTCCAAAATCTATTTAAAGTTTTCGAAATAATCTATACTATTCCATATTCTTCTAAAATTCTCTAAAATCTTTTGAATTCGTCGTAATCTTCTAGAACTTTCTAGAATCTTTTGGAATTTTTCAGAGTCTTTCAGAATCCTCCAGAATATTTCAAAAACTTTCCAGAAATTTTCTCAAATCCTTTAGAATTTTCGAAACTTATCTGAAAACTGTAAAAATTCTTTAAGCAATTCGAGACAGTTCTGGAATCTTCTGAAATAATTTATATTCTTCTGGATTCCTTCATAACGTAGAATCTTCCAGAAGCTTCCAGAAATTTCCAGAATCATTTAGAATCCTCCCATAATTTTCCAAAATATTTTAGACTGTTTCAGAATCTCCTAAAATCTGAACTATTCCATAGCCTTCTAAAAAATCCTAAACGTTTTCAAACTTCTCCAGAAACTTTTAGAATACTCCAAAATCTAAAGAAGACTCCCGAAATTTTCTTAAATCTTTGAGAATCTTTATAACTTATTTGAAATGTGTACAAATTATCCAAAATATTTGAGATTATTTTAGAATCCTCTGTACTCTTCTCAAATCTTCCATAATTTTTAAAAATCTGTTTAAAATATTCCAGATCATTCCAGATGCATCTAAAATATTCTATAATCTTCTGAATTCTTCCGTAATCTTCTAGAATCTTCGAGACATTTCCAGAATTTTCCAGAATCTTTCAGAATTCTCCAGAATCTTTCAAAATTCTCTAGAAGCTTTTAGAATTCTCCAGGAGCTTGCAGAATTCTCCGGAATCTTTCAAAATTCTTCAGAATCCTCCAGAATATTTAAAATTCTCAAATAATTTCCAAATAATCTAGACTATTCCAGATTATTCTAAAATTCTCTATAATCTTCTGAATTCTTTCTAGAATCTTCATAATCTTCTAGAAGTTTTCAGAATCTTTTAGAATTCTCCAGAATCCTCCAGAATATCTCAGAATTCTCCATAATGCTCCAGAATATTTCAGAATTCTCCAGAAGCTTTCAGAATTCTCCAGGAGCTTTCAGAATTCTCCAGGAGCTTTCAGAATTCTCCAGGAGCTTTCAGAATTGTCCAGAATCTTTCAGAATTCTTCAGAAGCTTTTAAAATTATCCAGGAGCTTGCAGAATTCTCCGAAATCTTTCAAAATTCTTCAGAATCCTCCAGAATTCTTCAGAATCCTCCAAAATCTTTCAGACGCCTGAATCTTTCAGAAATTCTCCCAAAATTTTCTCAAAACCTTAAAAATTCTCAAAACTTACCTGAAAACTGTAAAAATTCTTTTAAAAAATCAATGCAGTTCTGGAATCTTCTAAAATGATTTAGATTCTACTGAATTCTTCCATAACCTTCTAGAATCTTTTAGAAATTCCCAGAATTTCCTGATATTCTCCACAATAATCAAGACTATTCTAGAATCCTCCAGACCATTCTCAAATCTTCCATAAATTTTCAAAATCTATTTAAAGTTTTCAAATAATTTCCAAATAATCTAGACTATTCCAAATTTTTCTAAAATTCTCTATAATCTTCTGAACTCTTTCATAATCTTCTAGAAGTTTTCAGAATTTTTAGAATTCTCCGGAATCCTCCAGAATATTTCAGAAATTTCCCTGAAATTTTCTGCAATCCTTTAGAATTTTCGAAACTTATCTGAAAACTGTAAAACTTCTCCAAGCAATTCGAGACGGTTCTGGAATCTTCTAAAATCATTTATATTCTTCTGGATTCTTCCATAATCTAGAATCTTCGAGAAGCTTCCACAATTTTCCAGTATATTTTAGAATCCTCCAAAACTTTCCAATATTTACAAAATACTTGAGACAGTTCCAGAATTTTCTAAGATCCTGAAGAATATTCCAAACCCCAAAATTTCCTGAATTCTTCACAAATGATCTGAAATCCGTTTAAAATCTGCAAGAAATTCGATACTGTCCCATTTTCTTCCAGAATCCTCAAGACTCTTTCCAAATTTTCCAGATGCTTCTGAAATCTTCCACAATTTTCCAAAATATTTTAGACTGCTCCAGAATCTCTTAAAATCTTCTGAACTCTTCCATAATCTTCTAAAATATTCTAAACGTTTTCAAACTTCTCCAGAAACTTTTGGAATACTCCAAAATTTAAAAAAGACTTCCGACATTTTCTCGAATCTTTTAGAATCTTCATAACTTAATTGAAATGTGTAAAAATTATCCCAAATATTTGAGACTATTTTAGAATCCTCTAAACTCTTCTCAAATCTTCCATAATTTTTCAAAATATATTAAAAATATTCCAGATCATTCCAGATTCTTCTAAAATTCTCTATAATCTTCTAAAATTCTCTATAATCTTCTGAATTCTTCCATAATCTTCTAGAATCTTCGAGATATTTTCAGAATTCTCTAGATCTTTCAGAATTCTCCAGAATCTTTCAGAATTCTCTAGAATCTTTCAGAATTCTCCAGAATCTTTCAGAATTCTCCAGATGCTTTCAGAACTCTTTAGAAGCTTTCAGAATTCTCCAGAAGCTTTCAGAATTCTCCAGCAGCTTTCAGAATTCTCCAGAATTTTTTAGAATCCTCCAGAATCTTTCGGAAATTCTCCCAAAATTTTCTCAAAACCTTGAGAATTCTCAAAACTTATCTGAAAACTAAAAATTCTCCAAAAAATTCGATGCAGTTCTGAAATCTTCTGAAATGATTTAGATTCTACTGAATGTTTCCATAACCTTCTAGAATATTCCAGATGTTTCCAGAATTTTCCAGAATCTTTTAGAACCCTCCAAAATCTACAAAAGACGCCCGAGATGTTATCAAATCCTTTAGAATCTTTATAACTTCTTTTAAATCTGTAAAACTTCTCCACATTAATCGAGACTTCTAGAATCCTCCAGACTCTTCTCAAATCTTCCATAATTTCCAAAATCTATTTAAAGTTTTCCAAATCTAGCCTATTCCAAATTCTTCTAAAATTCTCTAAAATCTTTTGAATTCGTCGTAATCTTTTAGAAGTTTCTACAATCTTTTGGAATTCTCCAGAATCTTTCAGAATCCTCCAGAATATTTCAAAAATTTTCCCGAAATTTTCTCAAATCCTTTAGAATTTTCGAAACTTATCGGAAAACTGTAAAAATTCTCCAAACAATTCGAGACGGTTCTGGAATCTTCTGAAATCATTTATATTCTTCTGGTTTCTTCCATAGCGTAGAATCTTTTAGGAGCTTCCATAATTTTTCAGAATCTTTTAGAATCCTTCAAAGTCTCCCACAACTTTCCAAAATATTTTAGACTGTTCCAGAATCTCCTAAAATCTTCTGAACTCTTCCAAAACCTTCTAAAAAATTCTAAACGTTTTCAAACATCTCCAGAAACTTTTGGAATACTCCAAAATTTGAAAAAGACTCCCGAAGTTTTCTCAAATCCTTTAGAATTTTCGAAACTTATCTGAAAATTGTAAAAATTCTCGAAACAATTCGAGATAGTTCTGGAATCTTCTGAAATCATTTATATTCTTCTGGTTTCTTCCATTGCGTAGAATCTTCTAGAAGCTTCCAGAATTTTCCAGCATCTTTTAGAATTCTCCAAAGTCTCCCATAATTTTTCAAAATATTTTAGACTGTTCCAGAATCTCTTAAAATCTTCTGAATTCTTCCATAACCGTCTAGAATTTTCTCAAAGCTTCCTTAATCCGCAAGACACCTCAAGAACCCTCTAAAATTTACTGAATATTGAATATTGAATTTACTGAATAAATTTACTATAATATTGAAGAATCCTCTAAAATCTGAAAAATTATTTAAGATAAACTAAAATTACCAAAATTAATGAATGTTATATAAAAATTATTTAAAATTAACTAAAATTATCATAATTAATGGATGTTATATGTTATATTAAAGCTAAAAGATTCTAAAATCCGCTATGTAGAGGATTTTCAGGATCTTCCAAAATTTTTCAGAATTTTCCTATACATACTTTCAGAATCTTCCTAAAATTCTGTAGACTTTTTGAAAGACTCCCAAAAAATTCTCGAACAGACTAGAAGATTATAGGAGTTTATGACAGAATTCAAAAATATTTTGAGTATTCTAAAAGATTCTGAAACGGTCTAGAACATTTTTCAAAATTATAATAGTTTTTGGAGATTTTAGAAAATTTTAGAAGATTCCAAAAAAGTGACTACTGAACCGCTGTGATCCCTAAAAAGTAAAATAAGATGAAATTCTTTTTTGAAAGTAAAGGATTGAATAAAAGTACCGGGAGAAATGTGGACGACCACCCGCGTCTCGTTTCGAAAGAACAGGATCGTTCGTGCGGCAGAATCGAAGCAATTAATCGTATAGATGCCATTGTTAGGTGGATCCTTGGCATCGGCCTTGGAGACGGTATTAGCGGGCTTCTTTGCTTTCCTCGGAATTCATCCTCTCTTTTTCTCTCCTACGCTTTCTTTTTATTACCATCTCCCTATTTATTGCCATCGTTTTCCATCCAATAAGGTCCCTATTGTACCACTAGTTCTGAATTATTGCAATTATTTACAAAGATCGGTATTTCTGACGCTGTCATAAGTATCTACTTATTGGACTTTTTCCTCGTTTTTTTTTTTTTTTTTTACTTGGAGGAACTATTTACTTCTTACGGAGAAAAAAAGCCTGATAATGTGCAGTAGGTCAGAGTGAGAAAAAATTGTTTATAATGTTATAAACAAACTATTGAACAAAAGTCAGTTTTTCGTGATTCGCAATGATCAGCTATTTTAAATCCATAGATTTTGTATGAAATATGATAGATAATAATGTGCGCTTACAATTAGTTAGGAACAGCTGCAGTTTATCAATTATTTAAACAATTTTGATAAACGAATACTCATTTTAACCATTTTTTCATGAATAGACTTCATTGTTTTTGCGGAATCAACTTGAAATGTTTTGACAAAGAGTCCTTGCTGTCTTATTTTTCCATAATTACAAAAACTGTTAATTATATAAACAATTTTTATAAACAAATGCACATTTTGACCATTTTTTCATGAATAGGCTTTCATTGTTATTGCGAAATAAACTTGAAACGTTTTGCCAAAGAGTTTTTGCTGTCATATTTTTTCATAATTATAAACACTGTCAATTATATAAACAATTTTTATAATCAAATGCACATTTTGACCATTTTTTCATGAATAGACTTCATTGTTTTTGCGGAATCAACTTGAAATGTTTTGACAAAGAGACCCTGCTGTCTTATTTTTTCATAATTACAAAAACTGTTAATTATATAAACAATTTTTATAAACAAATGCACATTTTGACGATTTTTTATGAATAAGCTTCATTGTTATTGCGGAAACAACTTAAAACGTTTTGCCAAAGAGTTTTTGCTGTAATATTTTTTCATAATTACAAAAACTGTTAATTATATTAACAATTTTTATAAACAAATGCACATTTTGACGATTTTTTATGAATAGGCTTCATTGTTATTGCGGAATCAACTTGAAATTTTGCCAAAGAGTCTTTGCTGTCTTATTTTTTCATAATTACAAAAACTATTAATTATATAAACAATTTTTATAAACAAATGCACATTTTGACCATTTTTTTATGAATAGGCTTAAATTTTTTGTGGAATCTACTAAAAATGTTTTGCCAAAGACTCCTTTCTGCCATATTTCTTATAATGACAATAATTGTTAATTACATAAACAACTTACATAAACAAATGCACATTTTGACCATTTTTTCATGAATAGACTTCATTGTTTTTGCGGAATCAACTTGAAATGTTTTGACAAAGAGACCCTGCTGTCTTATTTTTTCATAATTACAAAAACTATTAATTATATAAACAATTTTTATAAAAAAATGCACATTTTGACCATTCTTTCATGAATAGGCTTAAATTTTTTGTGGAATCTACTAAAAATGTTTTGCCAAAGACTCCTTTCTGCCATATTTCTTATAATGACAATAATTGTTAATTACATAAACAACTTACATAAACAAATGCACATTTTGACCATTTTTTCATGAATAGACTTCATTGTTTTTGCGGAATCAACTTGAAATGTTTTGACAAAGAGACCCTGCTGTCTTATTTTTTCATAATTACAAAAACTGTTAATTATATAAACAATTTTTATAAACAAATGCACATTTTGCCAATTCTTTCATAAATAGGCTTAAATTTTATGTGGAATCAACTAAAAATATTTTGCCAAAGACTGCTTTGTGCCATATTTCTTATAATGACAATAATTGTTAATTATATAAACAACTTACATAAACAAATGCACATTTTGACCATTTTTTCATGAATAGGCTTCATTGTTATTGCGGAATCAACTTGAAATTTTGCCAAAGAGTCTTTGCTGTCATATTTTTTCATAATTACAAACACTGTCAATTATATAAACAATTTTTATAAACAAATGCACATTTTGACCATTTTTTCATGAATAGGCTTAAATTTTTTGTGGAATCAACTAAAAATGTTTTGCCGAAGACTCCTTTCTGCTATATTTCTTATAATGACAATAATTGTTAACTGCATAAACAACTTACATAAACAAATGCATATTTTGACCATTTTTTCATGAATAGGCTTCATTGTTATTGCGCAATCAACTTGAAACGTTTTGCCAACGAGTTTTTGCTGTTATATTTTTTTATAATTACAAAAACTGTAAATTACATAAACAACTTACATAAACAAATGCACATTTTGACCATTCTTTCATGAATAGGCTTTCATTGTTATTGCGGAATAAACTTGAAACGTTTTGCCAAAGAGTTTTTGCTGTCATATTTTTTCATAATTATAAACACTGTCAATTATATAAACAATTTTTATAATCAAATGCACATTTTGACCATTTTTTCATGAATAGGCTTAAATTTTTTGTGGAATCAACTAAAAATGTTTTGCCAAAGACTCCTTTCTGCCATATTTTTTATAATAACAATAATTGTTAATTACATAAACAACTTACATAAACAAATGCCCATTTTGACCATTTTTTCATAAATAGGCTTCATTGTTATTGCGGAATCAATTTGAAATTTTGCCAAAGAGTCTTTGCTGTCATTTTTTTTATTATTACAAAAACTGGCAATTATATAAACAATTTTTATAAACAAATGCACATTTTGACTATCTCTTCATGAATAGGCTCAATTTTTTTGAAGCATCAACTCGAAATGTTTTGCCGAAGACTCCTTTCTGCCATATTTATTATAATGACAATAATTGTTAACTGCATAAACAACTTACATAAACAAATGCACATTTTGACCTTGTTTTCATGAATAGGCTTCATTGTTATTGCGCAATCAACTTGAAACGTTTTGCCAAAGAGTTTTTGCTGTCATATTTTTTTATAATTACAAAAACTGTAAATTACATAAACAACTTACATAAAAAAATGCACATTTTGACCATTTTTTCAAGATTAGGCTTCATTTTTTTACGGAATCAACTGTAAATGTTTTTCCAAAAAGTCCTTGCTGTCATTTTTTCAAATTACAGAAACTGTTAATTATATAAACAATTTTTATAAACAAATGCACATTTTGACCATTTTTTCATTAATAGGCTTCAATTCTTTGTAGAATCAACTAGAAATGTTTTGCCAAAAACTCCTTTCTGCCATATTTCTTATAATGACAATAATTGTTAATTACATAAACAACTTTTATAAACAGTGCACATTTTGACCATTTTTTCATGAATAGGCTTAATTGGTTTTGCGGAATCAACTCGAAATATTTTGCCAAACTACCATATTTTTCATAATGACAATAATTGTTAGTTACATAAACAATTTTTATAAACAAATGCGCATTTTCAAAATTGTTTCATGAATAGGCCTAATTCTTTTGACGAATGAACTAGAAATGTCTTTTCAGGGAGTCCTTACTGTCATATATTTTAAATTGACAGAAGCTATTCCTTGAACAAAAATTAAGCCATTTTTTTTTAAAAATGGTGAAAATGTGATTTGTTTAAATAAATTGTTTATATAATTAACAGTTTTTGTTAAGGTGAAAAATATGACAGCAAGGTGTCTTTGACAAGACACTTCGAGTTGATTCCGCAAAAAAATGAAACCTAATAATGAAACAATTGTGAAAAATTGATTTGTTTAATAAAATTCTTTAAATAATTAACAATTATTGTCATTATGAAGAATATGGCAGCAAGGTGTCTTTGGAAAAACATTTCGAGTTTATTCGGCAAGAAAAATTAAACCTATTCAGGAAAAAATGGTGAAAATGTGCACTTGTTTATAAAAATTGTTTATATATTATAATTAACAATTATTGTTATTATGAAAAATATTGCAGCAAGGAGTCTTTGGCAATTTCGAGTTGATACCGTAAAAAAAAATGAAACTTATTCAGGCAAAAATGGCGGAAATGTGCATCTGTTTACAAAAATTGTTTACAAAAGTTGTCTATATAATTAACAGTTTTCGTCACGAATAAAAATATGATATCAATGAGTATCTAGAAAGACATTTCAACTTCATTCTGAAAAAAATTAATCCAATTCACGAAAAAATGGTCAGAATGTTAAATAGTTTTTTAAAATTGTTTATATAATTAGGTTTTTGTCACTATGAATAATATGACAGCAAAGAATCTTTGGCAAAACATTTCCAGTTGATTCCGCAAAGAAATGAAGCCTATTCATGAAAAATGGTGAAAATGTAAGTTTGTTTAAAAAAATTGTTTATGCAATTAACAGATTTTGTCACTATGAAAAATATGATGGAAAGAAGTCCCTGGAAAGATGTTTCTAGTTCATTCCGCAAAGAAATTAGGTTTATTATTTTAAAAGTCGTCAAAATGTGCATTTGTTTATAAAAATTGTTTACCTGATTAACAGTTTTCTTCACTACGAAAAATATGATATCAAGGAGTACCTGAAAAGACATTCCTAGTTTATTCTGCAAAAAAATTAGGCCTATTCATGAAAAAATGGTCAGAATGTTCATTTATTTATTAAAATTGTTTATATAATTAAGAGTGTTTGTCACTATGAAAAATATGATAGCAAGGAGTTCGTGGAAAGACATTTCTAGTTCATTTCGCAAAAAAATTCGGTCTATTCATGAAAAAATTGTCAATGTGCATTTGTTAAAAAAGTTTAACACTTTTTTTTTTTTAAATTTAACACTTTTTGTAATTATGAAAAATATGGCAGCAAGGAGTCTTCGGCAAGTCGATTCCACAAAAAAAAATGAAGCTTATTAATAAAATATCGTTAAAGTGTGCATTTGTTTATTAAAATTGTTCAAATAATTGGTAAGCAGCAGCTATTTTTATCGAATTGGAAGCGCACATTATTATCTGTCATATTTCATACAAAATCTATGGATTTAAAATAGCTAATCATTGCGAATTACGAAAAAATAAATTTTGTTTGATACTTTGTTTATAAAATTATAAACAATTTTTTTCTTACTCTATCCTTCTGGAAATTATTTTTATTTATTCATTACATTGATTTATAACCTGATTTAATAAATTTGAAAGTCTTAAAGGAAATGGTATGACTGAATAGTTAGACAAAAAAGTTTAAATTTTGTTGTTGAATAACAAATTTCTGTTTAGTCAGATTAAAATATACGCAATCACTCGTTATACCTAGAAGTATTACTTCAGGGTTATTTCCAATAGAAGCGAAAATTTCTTCTCAGATGAAGATAAAGTAAACTTTAATATTTAATTAGTGAAAACCAAAAAATTGTTATTTCCCAAAGTCCTAATTCTAAAGATTTTTGAAAATAAAATTAAAATTATTATATACCGCAAAGTAAACGGTTGATCAGGTTAGACAATGCACCGGCTACATTTCAGTAAATTATGGATTCAGACGCCAATGGTCGGTTTCTCTTCAACGTCCGCGCTCATACTATTTCAAGATTATTTTCGCTATAAGGGAACATTTTTTTCGAGATGAAGATAAAGTAAACTTTAATATTTAATTAGTGAAAACCAAAAAATTATTATTTCCCAAAGTTCTAATTTTAAAGATCTTCAAAAATGAAATTAAAATTATTATTCACTGCAAAGTAAGCGGCTGATTAGGTTAGACAATGTGCCAGCTATATTTTGGTAAATTATGGGTTCCTACGCCAATGGTCGGTTTCTCTTCAACGTCCGCGCTCCTGATACCGCAGGATTATTTCCATTACACCAATTTCTTTCCAGGATGTAGATATGCAGATAAAGTAAACTTCAATATGTAATTGGTGAAAATGAAAAGTGTTAAAAAATATTTTAAACTCAAAATAAAAATTTAATATTTCTGGCCTTTAATATTTTGCAATAGTGACTGAAAAGTAGGCGTCAGACACCTGTTGGATGCAGCCGCAGGTGAAATATAAATTTGATAATGGAAGCGAGGCTTTGGGTGTAAAGACGTCAGCTAACGCTGCAGAGGCTTTCAACGTGGCTTTAAGGATAAATCTCGTTCTCCGTCAGGCGGATACCAACATGCAGCATCCAGCATCCCCGCATAACTCCTTCACTTCCTCTTTCACGAACTATATTGCAAAATATTACAATACACTACACTTTTTTTAAATTCCCTCAATATTTTCTCGTCTATAAAAATAAAATAAAAAATAAATTTCTCGGAGGTTCAGGAGATTAATATACTTTACTCTCACGGGTCGTAAAACACACTAAACCGAGAGATACTTCCCTTCTCGTTAAGAACGAAAGGAAAGTGTTCTGAGTTCGATTTATGATGCGCGTGATGAAAGACGATCGCTTTTCGATCATTCTCATCCCATGTGTGGATCAGGTGTGAGTAAAGTAAATAAAATCGAATAGCAGCAAATGGAGCAGACGTGTTTGGACAGCGGTGGCGATAAAAAATCATTCAAAGATCACGAGAGGATAAAAGGCGCCATCATTCTTTCTTTTTATTCTTTTCTTTTTCTTTTATTGCCGTATCGTAAAGTATCACCTTAGGAACGATAGAAAAAAAAAATAAAAAAGAACCGCATTCTCTTGGTTAAACACTGTTCTACCAAGCGGTGCAAATAATGACTTGAACAAACAACCGAAACAATGTCTACAATTGATCCCAAAACTATTTGTTTTCTAGTCCAGTTCAGTGTGAACGGTAGTTGGTGTTGATCAACCTTAAAAGGATCTTTAAAAAACATAAAAGCCAGATAATTTTAAATGAAAAAAAGCTTTAAGTCAAAGAATTTTAAACGAAATAAATCGGAATTTAAATGAAAGAAACTATAAGCCAGAGAGTTTTAAACAAAATAAATCGAAATTTAAATGAAAGAAACTACAAGTCAGAGAGTTTTAAACAAAATAAATCG
>JBAGKK010480478.1:0-17098 GCA_037177015.1 Euceroptres primus
ATATAACGGATGCCCGTTCTTGAATTTCAGGGAAAAATAAGTTTTCATCCTACGCTTTTTTCCACGCAGCATTTTATTATTATTTCTCACTTGAATTGCTTCCTACACGAAAAGTTTTTTACAGAACTAGTTTTCTTGCAGAAAGATTCTTTTATTAATTCTTACACATTAAGTCACAGGTGAGAAACATTTTTTCAATAATATCAAAGTTGAACATAAGTCTCTCGCTTTTAACGAAAATTGACCAAGCTTAAGTGTTTAGTGAAGTAATGCCTCACCAAAAATACCTTTACACTTAAAAGATAATGAGTCTTACTATGTTCGCATTTCTTTCAGTGAAAAAATTACATTATGGCCAGACGTGAGATTTTATGGTGAAAAAGGAATAGATTAAATTTTTAGTTGAAAAAATGAATTTTGATGGGAAGTTGCCAGTTTTTTTCGCAATGAGACATGTGTGAAAAGTCAATAATCTCAGGGTAAAATTCTTTTGACTCAAACAACAATTTTTCATGCTTTATGAATTCTTCTAACGATTTCAGATTTGAGACCTACTTAGCCTCGAATAGCACGAAAAATAAAGCGAATCTAACGTTAGCTCGAGCAAGTAGAAAGAAAGACAGTCGCCTGAAAATTTCATGAGTGTCAGTCTTACGTCTAGTTTTATCAATAATGCACTACTGCAGCTTTTTCCGTCATATCTATTTACGGCAAAAAATGTATATCGGGGCACAGAACGTACAGGGTTATTGACTGGACTGTCGGTCATGCATTACAAGCTCTTATTACATCTTTACATCGTCATTTTTTCGTAAGATTGTATAATAAAAACTCAAGTGTTCGTATTATCTTCACTTCATTCGTATTATCTAACAATTCACTTCAAGAAAAGATGATAAATTATAAAACATTTCTTTCTTACATCTGAAATATAATTTTCCATTTTAATGCAATCTTTAATAACCTATCAATTCCATTAATTAAATTATAATAATATTTTCTAAGAAAGATAAAAAATTAACTTTGCATTGATGGATTTTTAAATAGTATTAAACATTGTTTCAGTCTGGATGGTAGATCCTGCAAGGACGAGATTTATAGAATGGGAATTGGTGCAGGATACTGCGAAGGAAATTTAAACTTTGCAACTGCTTCCGAGGACGATGAAGTTTACACCAAGAAAAAAGTCTCTAGGGTGAGTTCAGCTATTTGGAAAATAATTGAATTTGTCTGATGATGGAATCAATAATCATATATTTTCAAATAATACAATGTATTTGTAAATATGTGGCAAAAAGAGGAAAACTAGGGTCATAGAGATTAGTCAAACCAGTTTCTATTTATTGAATAATTAGACAAGCTAAGGAAGTGGTTCAGATATTCCAGAAGTTGGTTTTCTCGCCTAAAATAAAATATGAGTTCAACAGATCCTGGTGCAAACGAGTAGTGTCAAAAAAATATATTCACTGTATATATTGCGGTGAATGTTGTTTCTCCATATGCAAATTATTGAAAGTTTCATTTGCAGATAAAATGAAAATAAACTAAGATTTTTTATCAAGGAAGTAAAATGTTAAAAAACAGATAAGTATTGAAAATATTCTATAAGTGGAGTTTAATAGAAAACCATTTTTAAGTACCCAATGAAAGTCTGTCTCTGCCTCTTTCATCCAAAAAAACTTTTTTTATAACTAATTTTCCTCTACACATAAATTTTTGGTCAATTAAATACTCACTGATCATGTTTTTCATACAACAATAGTTAAAATATATTATCATCCACTGTTCAAGATTTAGGTTCAACTTATTCAGATTCTGCTTATTCGATTCCAGTTTTAACCACTCCAGCCTTGATTTACATTTTATCAGTGATTCCGTGAAATGCAATCAATGGAATCTATCACATTATTCAAATTTTTTTTTGTGTAAGAAAAAAAGATTATTTTTCGTTCACTTACTATTTTTGGAATTTATAATTATGAAAATGAACAACACACCTAATTAAGTAAAAATAAAATTTGAAATTAAAATTTGGATTGAGCAAGGAAAGAAATAAAAGTGCATTCAGGACATGATCGAACGTGTCCAATCGCATTCATATGTCGATAAGGTGTAAACATGTTTTCGGCTGGGTCCTTCCGCGTAAGTGTTTTTGCATGAGTATGTTTTTCTACTGACGCGACATCACGTTTTTTCTCGTTGTTTACTCTTTGTTCTTTATTCGATAGCCGAATAATTTAGATTGAATGTAGAAAGATTTTCCTTGTACTTAATTCGAGATTGATGTAACCTCTTGTATCGTAAAAAAATAAATCATACCCTCTAAAAATAACAACTTTATCAATGTTCAGAGATTTTTCTTTGACATATGAGAATATAATTAAGTAAAAAAATTTCAATTACATAAAAATAGATTCCTTCGGATTTTGACTGCGTCTAATACTTCTGATAGATGTACGTCAAGAATTTATGTTTTTTCCTTGATACCTAGGTAGAATTCAAGCTTTAACGATGCCGAATCACTCATTCGGTTTACGTACAATCTTCTTTTAAAAACTTCAATCGAAATAAACAGACTCAGTAGTGATTCGGTCTGAGCAAAGGTCACTCACGTTTTTCCTTATTTCACTGCCGACATTCCACAGACTTCTTCTCATAAAAAGATCAAAGATAAATCCGTATTTTTAGTGTCATAATTTAAAAATAACTTAACTCTTTCAGATGATAAATAAGCATCATATTGACTACAGTCAATTAACTAATAAAAGACCTGCAAAGCCCTAAGATTTGAATAAAGAAACTTTAGCCTAGAAGGGTGTTTTTATTATTCCATTAATTTGTATTGAAATTGTTAGAATAACCATTTATCAATGCATGAATAAGTTTTCTAAATCATATCACCATAAATTCTTGCAGAATATTAAAAATAAAGTCGAAAAATTCTTTAGAAGTGACGTAATTGAACCCGAGGTAATATTTAAAAGTAATAACGAAATTGAAATACATAAATCTTCAAGAAAGGATTAGACGAAATAAAAAATAATTATTAAAAATAATTAGACGAAATAAAAAATAATTATTAAAAATAATTAGATGAAATAAAAAATAATTATTAAAAATAATTAGACGAAATAAAAAGTAATTATTAAAAATAATTAGACGAAATAAAAAATAATTATTAAAAATAATTAGGCGAAATAAAATATAATTACCTTTCTGAAACATGTGAGTTCTCTGGTACTTTTAGATTTCAGGGTAAAAATAACATTTTTATAAATTAAAAATCAAGGTACCTAAATCATGAAAATATGTGTATTTCTGAAGTTGGGTATTATATTTAAAACTTAAATCACATGAGAGAATCGCTCATACACTGATTCATAAACAATAAATTGTTTTCTGCTTCCGGCAAGGTTTAATTACGAGGAGACGATTTCGCCATTCGATCGGCATGAGTAATGTGCATGCTTAAGACACAGACACGTGGATGTTAATGGTACACGTGTAATGTAAAGGAGCAAAAGTATCAAGGATTGTTTTTGGCCCCGTTGACCGAGATGTCTGGACGTCTAGAGTCTAAACACATTAGTTTCAAGCCAAAGATCATTCAAGGTTCGCGCATGTATGTGCAATTATGCGTTTTATACCTGAGTTTTTGACTTTGTGAATAAACTCGAGACATATAAGTCATACCCGTGGATAACTCGTGCTGATTAGAACTGGGAACTTAAGAATAACTAGTAAAAACTATAACTATAACTTAAGAATATCTAGTAAAAACTATCAAAAGAAGATTGTCGCATAATTGAATCGTCGACTTACATTACGAGTATAATATTGTCTAAGATAAAAAGGTTTATAAAAAAATATTTGAAATATTACACGTGCCTCGTCGCATGGAAATTAGTTTTTAAAAGCTACAAAACAGAACTGAGTGTAAATGAAAAAATAAATAAAGTAGATACATAAAAAAACTAATTTGATAGTTTTTGTATTTAATGTCAATTTTAGGACTGAATTTTAAGTTTTCAAATAAAATTAAGATTTAAATTAAGGAGAAGAAAAGAAAAATTAAAGAAATATTTAGTTAAAGTTGGAAAAAAATAATATCTCATTCTTTAACTTATTTAATTCAGATCAAAAAAGGGGAGTAAAGTTACTCGAATTATTAAAAGTTAATGTTTAAAATTTAATTAGTTCAAGTTACTCAAGTAGTTAATGTTTCTGAAAAAATTTAATGCAGGTTCTTTTTTTTAATGAGAAACTCAGTAAAAGGAATTTATGGAGGTTATTATAAAATCTATCATTGATCTAGTAATGTTTCAATGAACCAAAAGGTAATATTGCAAAAAGAATAAAATATTTTCTATTTTTTCGGTAATATGTTGTTTCTTATGTACGTAAATATCTTTTTTCGGTAATGTGTTGTTTCTTATGTAAGTAAATATCTTAAAAGAAAATGAAGCTTTGCATAATGAGGTTAATCTTTTTATACTTCACTAAAAGAAAAATAGTAATATTTAAATAAATATATGCAACAGAATATTACATTTCATCCTTTCTTTTTTTACAGGAAAAAGTATTTTCTAAACTTTGTTTATTTTTTTTGCCATTATCGCTTAGGTATATTTGAGAACCTTTGAGTTTTATGTTTCATGTTCCATAAAAATACATAAGTAAATGCTGGATCTTTGCAGATAATCTCACTGCCTTAAAACCTCATAAGAAAAAACACAAAAAATATTGCAATGTTCTCATCGTCTGGAATCTCAAGAGGTAGACAACTCTTGTACAGTACCAGTCATGAGTTTCGGGACATCAACTTTTTGAGCAGTATTTTTTGAACAATATTTTTTATTCAAATGAAATGATCCTAATATTAATTAGGATTAATAGAATGAGCCTAATTTTGAAGGATTTCATCAATCTATGAAAGTGAAAACTGCAAGTTACAATGTTCCTTTTTCAATTATGAATAACTTCGGTTGAATGAATATTTTTAAAAGATCTTGGGCTTATTTTATATGTAAAGTTATACGCTTTCCTATTTAAAGATGCCGAAAGTTGGGAATTTATTTGCTAGAATCTCACGGTGTGCTTGAAAGGGGTTTTGGTTTTTTTTCTGGCATTTTAGATTTTCTTGTTGGATATGTTGTACTGACTTCCTACAAACATTTTAAGCTCAAAATTAAAATCTTTCATCGGTCCTCTTTCGAGATAAGGCCCTTTTTCTACCATTTTTGCGAGTTTTACTGGGAAAAGCCTAATGAAAATGTTACAAACTGCCGCTCTTTTTTACATTTTCTCAGAATAACTTATTTCAGTCCCAAAATTAAATACGCCCTTTGGGCGTATTTAATTTTGGAAATATTTGAAAAAATCAAATTTGAAAGATTTTTGTTAGCCTTTTGCAGTATAATTCGGGAAATTTTTTAGATAAAGGGCCTTACCTGGAAAAGAGTCAAAGGGCGTATTGAGTTTTGGGACTGAAATAAGTTATTCTGAGAAAATTTAAAAAAAGGCAGTTTGGAACACTTTCACTAGGCTTTTCCCAGTAAAACTCGCAAAAATTGCAGAAAAAGGACCTTACCTGGAAGAAAGCCCAAAGGGCGTATTAAATTTTGGGACTGAAATAAGTTATTCTGAGAAAATTTAAAAAAGAAAGGCAGTTTGGAATACTTTCACTAGGCTTTTCCCAGTAAAACTCGCAAAAATGGCAGAAAAAGGGCCTTATCTCGAAAGAGGACCGATGAAAGATTTTAATTTTGAACTTAAAATGTTCGTAGGAAGTCAGCGCAACATATCCAACAGGAAAATCTAAAATGCCAGAAAAAAATCCAAAACCCCTTTCAAGCACACCGTGATCTGTCAAGGGCAGAATAGGTATTTAAAAAAATCATAAAATTTGGAAAACCTCGTATAATTAAAAACAATCATAATTTAATAAAACAGCTCTCTAAATCTGAATCAGTGAGAAGTGTGTCACTAAATCAAATCAGTAAGGATTTTCACTGACAATCAGTGAGATTTCACTGATGTTTTCAGTGAAAATCCTTACTGATTTCATTTAGTGACACACTTCTCACTGACAATCAGTGAGAGTTCACTGATGTTTTCAGTGAAAATCCTTACTGATTTCATTTAGTGACACACTTCTCACTGACAGTCAGTGAGATTTCACTGATGTTTTCAGTGAAAATCCTTACTGATTTAATTTAGTGACACACTTCTCACTGATTCAGATTTAGAGAGAGTGCAATTTACATCTTTTACTGCATATCCTTTTATTAAATTGATGAAATCCTTTTAAATTAATTCGATTCGACGCAGCATTTAATGTGCTTTCTATTTGTTAAGATAAAAATGTATTTTTTAAAATTTATTTTAAAATATTATTGAAAAGAAAATATTTGAAGAGTAGACGTAATAATCGTGATCGTTACTGCATCAAAAATCGAAAAGTGTTTTTCAACTTTCGAAATGCTCTTTTAGTCATGAGAGAATCGGGTGATCGACTTCTGTAAGAAAGCGTTGTATTATATGCGTCTCGCGACCAACGTACAATGTTTAGCATTTCATATGCTACCTATGCGAAGCTGCAGGAATAAAGCTTGTCGTATAGAGTGGTGGCGATCACATTCGCTGGAACGTGCCATCCTTTTATGCTCGTGCCACTTTTACATAAGTCGATGCGCAACTATGCTATAGTTTGTGGATAAGGGGCAAGCAGGCCAGACATGCTCGATTGACGAAGTAAAACGGTCGCACAGTCATGAAGGAAAGTTTTATTTTTCAATATATATATATATGTATGTATGTATGTTCATGTATATGTTTATATATATGTTTTTATATATGTTTATATGTATATGTTCATGTACGTACATGAGGTCTCCCTTTTATTTCACTTTATTCGCATTATTATAGGTCACAATCGTTTAATCGTTTTCGAAGCCTCAAAATAACGCTCCTCTATGGACGTAACATCTTGTTTTCTTGTTTTCATGTTTTAATTGTAACGTATAAGGGGAATTGGGGTTAAAGATTCCTACTTTTACCCATCAGTATTGCTGTAACTTGACGAAAATGTTCCATGACGTTAGACAACTTTCGTATGAAGACATACTTGATAAAATCGTTCTACTTTTCACAGAAAAAACGTGAGCTCAAGATGAACTAAAGAAATTAAAAATGATCTGAAACAAGAATTAATTGATATTAGTTCATATAAAACCGTGTTTTCGGTTCATTTTGAGCCAAATCAGGATCTAAATCAGTTTACATATTTTTGTTGCTGATCATTTTGAGCTTTTTTTGGTTTATCTTGGCACCATGTGGATGTTTTCAATTTCGAGTGTTTTTGAGTTAGACTTTCGATTTTGTAATTTATATCCTCTTCCAATTTCGAAGGTGTTAAGTTATTATTTTCCCAACTTGGAGGACTTGAAAATTTCGAAATTTTCTAGTCGAAAGCACTGAACCAGGAACACAGTTAAAATTATGAAATTAGAACATTTGAAAATTGAAGACTTATTGGATGACTTATTGACTTATTGACTTATTGACTTATTCACTCAATTATGAATCGTTTTCAAATTGAACTGCTAGTAAACAATTACTTTTAAATTTATATTACTAAAAATATAAATTTCCAGGTAATTGAAAATAATGGAGCTCTAAAATAACTGAACAGCACATTTTTGTCTAAATTGAAAAAACAAAAGAGCTTTAATTAAAATCGTTTTAAATTTGTTTTTAAAACTTACCTGGAAATCAAATTACTGTTTTGATTTGAGAATCGAAAGTGGGATAACTTGTGTCACGTGAGTTAGGCACATCAGCACCGAGATAAGATTTAGAAAACCATAATGGCTTCTCGAGTGGATGCAATCGACACTTTATCTTTTAAGGCGTATTGCACAATTGCGAGAGAACCGTGTATCAAAACCTTATCATTAGCATTTATAAAGTCCGAGGTGTACAATCTTCGAGTCTTTTCTCGCCTTTTAATGTTTTCTGCTTAGGATCAGTTTGCCGCGCATTACATTGCGCAAAGCATTACGTGCTCAGGAATAAAACGCACATTACAATTTCTGAGTACGAAAGTTCGCGGTTTGGAATATCCGCCAATGTTTTCGGTCATGGCTACGATTCAGGGTCTCCGATTCAGTTAATTAGGCAGGTACGCTCTTTTGAGTCACGTGTTTCGTGCAAGTGTATAATTGTGTAATTCGGTTAATCGAAAGTCACGAATTTCGAGTTTTGCGCAACTAGACTTGAAATTTGTCACTTAATTCTGGTATACATTTTTTCGTGTTTTTTATAACTACATAAACTTTTATCAGTTAGCTTGAACTTTGAAATTTACTGAACAACAAAATAGAGTGATTATGAATTTTTCAGGTATTTTTGAGTGCAAAATATTTTGATGATTTGTGAAAATATTTATTGTGGGAAGAATTTGTTTTTTATGACGAATGATTTAGAGGTAAACAAGGAAGATTTTAATGGAAGTAGTAGCCAATTTTAGATTCTAAAATTATGCATTGCAAGAAAACGTAAATATGCATCGTGAATATAATAAATTACACAAGTCTTGTTTAGAATTTGTTGACACTGCCTACGTGTTTAGTGGCACGAAAATTTCACGACTACGATTCATCGCGGGATAACCTGTCGTTTGTCGGTCATGGCTCGTGAGTCACGAATAAATTGAACTGCCTTAGAAATATCAAGCTTATACGTATCATCCTTTAATTTGGAATTGAAAATATTTTGAAACTAATATTTAGAAAATATTCTGAAATTGTAGATTTTTGTAAGCAGAATGTATTAAAACGAAAAATTTAGTGAAGTATTAAGTTTATTTTGAATTGTTGTGAAGTATATATCTTTATACTAAATTATAATATCTACTATATAACAATTACAAGACACATTAACGCCCACGTGATCTCTCGGGAAAACTGAGTCATGTAACGTGATCAAAAAGTCATTTGAAGCGGACTCGAAAAGTAAAACTCATTTCGGTCTTAGATGATTCTGACATGGTGAACAAATTATTACAGATAAATATCTTCTGTAAAAATACCATTGGAACAGTGCAGAGAAAGTTACAGTCAGAATCTTAGAATTTATTTATCACATCGTTGTGGGGGAAAATATTTTTTTCAGTCAGTAGGAAAAATAAGGTGCAATTAAAACATTGGAAAGTTTGAGAATCAAAAATGGTGAAGACAATTTTTGATTAAAACTAAACAGAGATTCTAAAATTATTCATAAAAATGAATGACTTGTATTTATTATTTCTCATGCTTTCCACGTTTCTGGTCACGATGCTAGTCACATGTAACAACATTATCGTAACTTCTTTTTTTGTCAAGTTTACTTGATAATAAATTATTTGAAATGGAGGGACAATCACGTGATAGTGTGATGCAAACAGACAAGTCTAGACTCTGTATGCTATATACGTAATTCGAAGAATCTAGTCACTTCTTCAGAGATGAGAAAGATTTTTTAAAACTTTTAAACAATCCAGTTCTTTCTAATTTACTGCCAATAGATATTTTTGTCATAAAACTAGAGAACAAAATATTGAACAAAAAAACAGAAATAAACACATAAACATAAATAAACACATGTGTATAAGAAAAATTTTACAAGAATAGGAGTGGTATAACTCAAGGTTTTTATTTAAAGAGAACCTATTGCCATTTTTCTGGACAAATTGATGGGACAATTATTTTATGCATGACCTACGGCAAAATAAAAAATATTTTATGATCGTTTTACATGTACGTTACTGATACCGTATTATACTAATTGATCATGCATAAATGTTTATCTACTGAATATTTACTAAATAAACCGTTGAAATTTTTTCGAAATTCTCTTTTAATACAAATATTCATTTAATATAAATAAAAAATTAAATTAATATCAAGCAGAATGTTATAATTGTGAAACAGAGAAGTTTTCTTAGTCCTTTACTCAAAATTTGTTTATCTCTCTGAATCTGTTCAGTTTCCATTTAGTCTGCAATTCAAAGGAACAATCTATTATATTACATAAATTCTAATATTAAATAATTATTATTGTTGTTCCCTTTCAATCCAAGAATGACAAATGATTATTATAGAATCAAGGCACGTGTTTGTGAGTCGACGATGCCTTGTCTGTAGCCAAGTAATAGTCACATGTTCTTTCTCATGCAAGTATCTTTCACGGTCAACGTGAGTGTCGATTGTGTGAACTATAGGACTATTGATGTTACTTTGACCTAGAAACGTGATTGCAAAACTGTCGAATTTCACGAATTTTAAAATCTACGTCTTGGGTTCCACAATTCATAAGATATATAATATATATATATATATATATATATATATATATATATATATATATATATCAAAACTCTAATTCATGATGATCAAGATTCATCCAATCACAGTTTGTTAAAGATGTAATATTTCTATAATTTAATTTAACGTAACCTAATATATGAATTCGTAAAATTCATATATTATTAGATTTCTATAAGTTTATAACTATTTCTATAACTTTTAACATCTCAACATTTGTTAACACTTTGAGAAACTAAAAAACTATTAACCTTTTTATTTTCAATTCAATTTACTAACTGGGTAGAAAAATATCATATAGATGTAACTTGTCATAGAGATGTTACAATTAATCATAAGTTACCTCTACAAGACCAGCTGTTATTACTTTATCATACAGAGTTAAATTACTCTTAAAAAAATCTTCAAGATCTCTATTGCACAGAGAGAAGTGGGCTCTTAACCTTGTGTCTTTTGAACGAGGTGCTATTTTCGTAACCTTGTTGAGTCTTTTAAAAATAAGCAAACTTAATTTAAGGTATAATTTATGTCAAAATGTCAAATATTACATTTTTAGCCAGTCTTAGAAAAAATAGCTATTTCAGTGCATTTCAAATCTCCAAATGCAATTTAAGTCACGCGAGTTGCTTGCTGGGAATATATATCACGCGTACGATTACATGGTCGCTTTGTTCAGACATCGATTTTCATGGATAAAGAGATAAGATTTTCACACTTAGTTGCACTGGCGTTTAAGTTTCTTATCTTACCTAATTTAGAACTTATTTAATATTCTATTTGCACAGTAAAAGATAATTTAAAACTCTAATACATTAAAGTTATTATCTATTTGCACATTAAAAAATAATTTAAAACTCTAATAAATTAAATTTATTATCTATTTGCACATTAAAAAATAATTTAAAACTCTACTAAATTAAATTTTTTATCTATGTGCACATTAAAAAATAATTTAAAACTCTACTACATTAAAGTTATTATCTATTTGCATATTAAAAAATAATTTAAAACTCTACTACAATAAATTCATTATCTATTTGCACATTAAAAAATAATTAAAAACTCTACTACATTAAATTTATTATCTATTTGCACATTAAAAATAATTTAAAATTTTACTACATTAAATTTATTACAATTTTGCTAAAAATAAGCCTTAACACTAAAATATTGTACAGTATTGTTTTCACCTAAAAAGAGTACGTTTCATTATTCAGCACATTTTTCTTCGACATCATTTATAATTAGTGTTCAGTCCTGAACAATTTTTATATTTTTAAGAATTCAATACGAAAGGGAAAACTTTTACTCTTCATATTTCATTTCAAACAAGGACATTTCAATAAGGCTTTTATTACCTACAAAATTTCAACCATTACAATCTCATTATTTATTTTCATTTATGACAAGACTGGCATAGGCTTAAGATGATTTCGGAAACTTTTACCGATTTAATCCGTCTAGTTGTAATTAAGTGTCTAATTTTTATGACCTTTTATGGTCCTTTTCGGGTGACCAGACGATTCTGGGCCTTAAATACCGAGGATCATCAGTGTCATTGTATTTCAGATTTCCATTATCTCTCCTCAAGAGAACATTTCTCTCACAGCTGACCAATGCAGCTCGTTGCATCAAGTCAGGATCACCGTATAAAATGTAAAATTTTGATGTAAATAGTCCTCCATTCCAAGTTATATAAATACAGTTCACTCATCAAATAAACTTTTCATATTTTTCATTTTAAATGTGTCGATTTCTTCATTAATTCCAAAAATTAGAATTGACACCCAACAATTAGTCATATCCGATAGTTTTTGCAACTTTTTTCTTTTCGTTTTTTTTTTGTTGCATAGAAGCCTATTTATTAGAATCCGAAGTTACATCCTGTAACCTCGAGTATCAATTTATGAAAATCGCGTATGAAAGTGCATACTTCCGCGAATCAAAGTAAGACCTTCGATTTTATTTAATGCCAGCAGCCGAAAGACAATCGATGCAATGTTAAGCTTCGATAAGCACGGTTTTCGCGGGGGCGAAGGAGGCAAACGAGAAAAACAAGGTCGTTCTCTCATAACTTGACGTCTATTTATCAAATTATCTATATCCGCGCACTAGAAATTTTCAAAACGAATGCTAATGATTGTCAGATTGATAAGAAAATATAAAAGTCATTCGAATTGTTTTCTCAAAAGCGTCGATCTGGCAAAATTACATAGTCATTACAATTTAGAGCCACATCTGTTATTTGATAAGCAGTGAGAAAACAAACATATTTATCAAAATTAATTCACTGCTATTCAAACAAATATTTCAAAAAGAAGGCTATGACATTCAATTTTAATCTCTGGGCATGATAAAGTCCACACAAGTGTAATATTTAAGATGTTTTTGAAGGTACATTTTAACCGTAAGATATCGGGTTCTTTTATTTTAATTGTTTTATTTTCAAGAGAAAATTAATTTCAGGAGTCTCTAACAAATTTTGTTTTCAAACTTGATGAAATGACCTTGTTTTCTTTTTATAAGCCAAAATCATGGAATTTCTCAATATTTTTCTCGAACGATTTCTAACAAAATTTACTTAAAGCTTCTATGTAGATCCAGGAAGTGTAGTAGATAAGAGAACTTAAATGAAATAAGCGAAATTCAAAAAGATGCACGATTTGTTATCAGGAACTTTCGAGGTCAATTAATTGAATGAATCACAACATTGTACACATGAACACCGATAAAAGCACTGTTGACATAGATCATGTGTAATTTACATCGCTGTACTTCCACCTTATTTTGAAAAAAAAAACAACTCGCCGGAATCATGATTTCGGTTGCACTGGCTCGTACGATTCTTGGCTGAGAAATGAGAGACGCAAACTGAATGAGGTCGAGTTATCGCGAGTCCGGATATATCCAGCCTTAATGATCTCCGTGCTTGGTATAAACGATCCTATTATGGCTGAGTTTATCGAACATGCATGACCGATCGACTCGGACCCTGGGGTCTCTGTTTTTCAAACGATAACCGGGCTTCACCGGATTCACTCTGCCTCCCTATGGACGATCTCTCTTATCAGCAAAAGCTCAGATTCACATTCTACCATCCAAGGGTTACTCGAGTTTGCAAAATAGTTTTCTCTTTCCTGACAATACTTTTTATCAAATATTTTCTCCAGATCGCGAAAAATTTGGTAATTCATCAAATTACGTGAAAAAAAAATTATAACCGAATTAGCGATATCTATCTCTTATTCAGATATTCATTATGCATTAACAGACTCAACTGTGGGATTATTCAAGTTCTCTTAATTTTAATAATAATTAATAATAATATTCAAGTTCTCCTAATTTTAATAATATGGGGAATGAATTGTTTTCTCTTAAATAGGTTGAAAGCTATCAAAATTCTTCAATGTTTTGAAGAATTCTTCAATTTTCTTCAGGTATGCCAATAACGATTTTATTTCTTATTTTTTGTAAAATCTTTTATTCTAATTGATGACATAAATTATGTGACTTTTAAAATTCCTCCCCTTTAAATTATAGGTTTGTTTTATTGACTCTTGAAAAAGACTCGCAGTGTTGGTCGAAACGTTGAGGATTTCTTTTTTGAAAAAATAAATATGTTTTACATGTTTTTTTTTGGAGAAAATTTTTTATTTTGACTTCATATTGACCGTAAGACCGACTATATTAGCAATAATTTGCTGAAATATTTATTGGAGATTTATAACGGTCGAAGAAAGGAATAACAGTTTTGGATTTGTATCTGAAATTGTTTGCATATTGTTAATAACTTTTTCAGAAGATATTGTTTAAATTTAAGGTCTCAATGTTTCCTTAAGTTTTAATTAACCTCTAAAGTAACACAAATTTTTTAATATTCTTTCGCTCATTTTAAAGGAAAATTTATTATTATTATCATTAAAGGTAAATAGAGCCGAAACGACTTATTAGCATAATTGAGCAATTTTTTCCTTGTACAGTTCAAGAAGCTAAAGTTTTAACAAAAAAGTAATCATCGAAAAATAGGTGATCTCTCAATAATGTGAATCTAGGACATGGGACGTCTTTAAAATAAATTTCATAATTTAGTTGGTCTTCGCGTTATTATTGTCACTGTAAACATTATCCATTGCATCAAATATGCTTTAGTTTTTATGGTTCAGTTATCAAGTTTATAAAGTTTTAACAAATTTGAGGACTTCATTAAGGTTCTTTTTTCCACTCTTGAAAAGTCTCGTTAATGAATAGACTTTTTTATTTTACTTTATGTAAATTACCACATGTAACTTGATCCTGTCAAAGGAATACTTTACGTTCTGTGATGCAGTAAAGTTATGGAAGTAAAGGTGGGACTAAGCAGGCTGTCGAAGTCACGTGCATTCGCACATGCTTTCCTGTGCACAATCTTAACGGCACATTTTGCCAACGTGTCTTTAGTTACCATGGAATACAATTTTCACCAACAAATAAATAATGTAAAAATGTTTGAAAACCGTGCCCTATACCGGAAATTAGAATTTAACACACCTGAAAAATTAATCAAGAGAAATTTTCATTAAAGTTTTCTAAACTTAAATATAACATAATATAATATAATATATAATACATAATATAAGATAATATAATATATAATACATAATATAATATAAGATAATATAATATATTATATTACTAAATATTATATATTATTATTTTTTTCATTATTACTTTGATTAGTTTAAATACTCCATAAGCTAAATTTTTCAGATTATAAAAAAAATAATGAGAAAATGAGTATATTTTTTCTGGATGGTAAAATAATTAATTGGATTGACGTACTAATCAAAGTGTAGAAAAAAGTTGGTGTAGAATCTCTAGAATTACAGCAGAGCAAAGAGCAATTGCCCTATCGACCTAATAGGATATCATCGTAACTGCCCATATTTTTCTAAGAATCTTTGCACGGCTTTGCGTCGGATTCATTGTCAGTTTGACTAGCAGTTTCTAAAAGAAGGTGATATCTGCTTGACCCCTGTCATTTTTCAGTCGTGCAGACTCGTGACAAATATCTATACTTGAGAGACGCACACGTGCACACTATTCTGACGCGATGCGATAAACTTGTTTCTCGATGGACCTCAACGGGAATTCACATCATATTTTTAGATACCAAGCGTAATGTCATGTTAAATCTAAAAAAGATTCGAATTCTCATGTTTTCCTACAAAAATTAATTTTAAGCTCAACTTGAAATAAATATAACGTAAATGATTTTGTTCAATTGTTCATTCATTCCATTGTTTCAATCCTCATTTGACCCATTTTTTATTTATAAACATATTAATTTTAAAATTTTGTCAATTAAATTACAAATCGGTTCAAATGCATGCCAATATTCCTTTTAAGTCACAATGAAGTCCTAGAAGAATCAGAGTGGCATGTTATAAATAAACTTGACTGAATTGTTTATTTATTTCATTTAAATTATTTACCGTCAAACGGGGCAACTTCGGATATTTAAAGTAATTTCGGACAGTCCTAGATTCATTGCCTAAATTACTCTGGAATAAATTAAGGCTTAAACTGATTCCATACTCTAGTTGGAACCGTTTTGAGTAGTTTAAAGTATCAATTTAAGGCTGTCCGAATTTACCCCACATGTCCGAAGTTGCCCCGTTTGACGGTATTTAATATTCCTCTCACTTTATTCAAACCGGACTTCTTTTCAGTGATTTTTACTGTTTGAAGCTATGCATTAGTTTTCGAACAAGACACTTTGTTCTCGAATAATTGGCACAGATCGCAAGACTTTTAGAAGTGTTGAAGAGATTTCTATAAATAAATCGTTGAAGAAACTCGCGCGACAATACGGAATCACGTGTAGGGCGTAACATATCGTGTAACTTTAACACGTGATGAGAAGCACGTCAGAAGAGGAGGGTGACTCCTCTGGCAGTTCATACAAAACATAAAACGTGTGTGTTGGAAATTACAGTCGTCCGAGCTGTTGAGGCTGTGCAGCATCGCTAAGCTTCTCAGTCCGCCAAAATACGTTCACTGTGAAACAAGTGCCCGTATTTCTCTCGTGCTAATGAATCACAAGTGCGGCAATATTTATTATGATAATTAAACGTTACTTAATTGATTCAAAACATTTGCTAAATGAGAGGCTTCTAATTAATGAACTTCTAATCAATAGAATCTAATTAAATATTAAATATATTAATAGAGTCTAATAAAATATAGAAACTTCTAATTAATTGAGAGTCCTTTAATGAAAAGAGACACTTCTAATTAAAGTACATCAATGAACACTAAGTTTCGATTATTTTTAGAATAAATAGAAATCGCAGTCTAACTGCGAATAAAAACATTTTAATGACTCGAGTGATCAGTGAATGAAAAACCAAATAGATTTTTCTATAGAGTGGTAAAATTGAACTGAAGGTGTAGTGAGTGGTTTAGTTAAGTTTCCCTCTTTTCGTCACTGAACGAAAATTTTTCGTGGATTACTGTACAATGGTTACTCACAGTATGGATAATATTTTGAATATGCAGTATTTCGCGCCTGCAAATTTAGACGAGTCGTCGCTCAATTCCCCACCCCCGAGGAAAAAGCGTTGTTTGAATAAAGAGGTGAATTTCGATGTTAGTTCATTTTAAAAATGTAAGTAATTACATTTTTAAAATGTAATTTTAAATTTGTAAGATTATAGACAGACGTATTTAAATTCAAGATTCGTCGCTGAATATTC
>JBAGKK010480489.1:0-17096 GCA_037177015.1 Euceroptres primus
GATAGTCAAGGATTTAATAAGGCCTCGTCGTTATTTTCCTTGTTCCTCGACATTCCTCGCTCGACGGCATCACTAGTCCCAATCCATATGGATGTCCATATATAATATTCGGAAGTCGTAAATTAATAACAATAAAATATGAGAGGTTCGAATTCAACGTGTCTAACCGAACTGGTCCACATTTCATTTCATTACAATTGGGACATTTCGCGCGAGATTTGAGGGTCATGGCTCAGATTTTTCTCAATTTTTGGCTATAGTGATTAGGGTGCTCAATAACTGTGCCAACTTTTGTTCTGAAATTGTTAATATTTTGCAAGATACTGGCATTAAAAAATTCGTACAACTTTTTTTTTTCTTTTAAACATAGCTTCTTTGCAGAATGATGCAGAAAAATGTTGAGGGTATATTTTACGTGCAAAATGTTGAGTTTTAAGAAAACTTTTTTTATTGAAAATTTTAATTTTTTAATTTGTTTATTTAAAAAACAAAGTTAATTTTTAATTTTTAAGAATTTTTTCTCGAAAATGAAAAATAAGGCCTCGCCAAAATTTAATGTTATTAAATATATTTCAGATAATATTCATAATTTTTTTCACGATCGAAATTGCCTCAAAACAGGTTTGAAGACTAAAAATAAACTTCGTTTTTTAAATAAACAAATAAAAAAATTAAAATTTTCAAACAAAAAATTTTTTTTCAAACAACATCTTGCGCATAAAAATTTCTGCAACATTTTAATGTCTCATTCATAGCAAAAAAGTTATGACTAAAAGAAAGAAAAGTTTCACTTTGTTGATGCTAATATCTTGAAAAATATTAACAATTTCAGAACAAAAGTTGGCACAGTTATTTAGCACCCTAATACTATTTATAGCCAAAAATTAAGAAAAATCTCAGACATGGCCCTTAAATTTCATGCGAAATGTCCCAATTTTTATAAACATTTATTAATCTTACAAGGTTACTTGACAACAATTTTATCAATTACAATTTTATTTCAAATTTTGATAAACCCGCTCTTATTTTATGATTCTCAATTTTAAGACTCTTAAATGTTATGTTGTAAATGTATAAATTTTCATTTATACCAACACTTTGTAAATGTCTTTTCAGAGTAAATAAAACCATTGATGAGGGTCACCTTTGTGGCCGAAACTTTTGGTTCAAAAAATTAATTAAATTAATTTATTCGGACCCTAAAGCCAAAAGTTCAAACAAGAATTACACTGACCGACATTTTTCGACTTTTTTCTGTTCATTAATATTATATGGGCTTCCAAAAAGTGCCAAAACCGCGTTTTTTTACCTTTTGACCCCATTTTTCAAAATCCATGACGTGCTAGAGCATTTTGATCAACGGATTTGTAATCCACGGGAAAAATCCTATAAGAATTACCTAGAGTTCTTTAAAGGACAAAAATAATGTCGGACAGTGTTATAAACAATTTTTGTTATCGAGGGTTGATATAATCCTACACTGATTATCAAATAATGATTTCAAGCTCAGAAAAGTAGAGCTTTCATGGAAAATATGAATCTGAGTGAAAACCTTCGTAAGAGATATTTGTTGTGCTCGCCTAGCACAACTCAGTACAACTTCGGTTTTTTTCAAAACATTTTTTTTTTTAATTTTGGGTTAAAAATATTTTAAAGTTCAGAGAAGTCGACTTTTTTTGGAAAATATGAATCTGAGTGTAATTTATCATAAGAATTTTTTTGCATGTGCTTTGATTGTTTTAGAATTTGGATTTTAGAAAAATTTAGATCGCTTTTATTTCAAAAACGATTAGAGTTTTCGAGTTAGCATTTGCTGTTAAATGCTTCTTATTGCTGTAATCCTTTGAGGTATACATTTCGTATACAGAGAACATTGATTGTTTCTGTTTCTGTCAGCCATTTTAGGGCCTATAAACTGTAAAAAACAATTAGTTAGGCCAACTACATACTTTGTAAGATATGGTACTGCTATTTTATTAGTTGGGCTAACCATTTTATTAGTTGCTGATATTAATTGAATAGTCACAGCAACTAATGGAATGGTTGTCTTAACTTGCACAATAACACTATCAACTAATAAAATAGCAGTATCATATCTTACAAACTAAATAGTTGGCCGAACTAACCATTTTTTAAAGTGTAGAATCAGAGAAAATTAACAGTAAAAGTTATATTTTTATCATGGAACATAAACTTCTTCATTCTTATAACGAATATGTTGTAAAATTGGCAATTTTGTGAACAAAAATTTTTTCTCTGACCTTATAAATAGTAACAAGAAATAACAATGTTAAACACGGAAAACATCAAGACGGAGGTGTATTATATGATTCGCTGGATTTGCAAAGGATTAAAGTACATTTTGATTACGTATTTCTTTTTGAAGTATGTTTTTTGTTTCAGAAAAATCCGAACTACAAATTTACTATGATAGCTGCTGCCGTGGATCTAGGCAAGGAACCACAGTCCCACACGATCGACCTTAACATAACAGTTGTAGAATCGCACAAAAAAGCACCGTCATTCGACTTTAAGTTAAATAACATCAGTCTTTACGAAAATTTTTCTGATTTTGATCAAAAGATTGCAACCTTAAGGGCTTCTTCAAACATCGCTGACAGTCCTGATTTACTATTTGAGCTTGTCACTGGAAAAACACAGGAAAAGAATAAGGGAAACACGTTTAGGTAAGGCACTTAACCATTGTAAGCACGAAAACGGGATTGAATACTTGGTAAAGCGCATAAGTGAAATTTTACAGGATGAACACAAAAAGTTTTCTGTGTTAGGCTTTTAAACAGAAAATTTTAACAAAATTATAGAAATTACAGAAACATGATCTTTGGTTTACTTTTATGAATGCCCAAAAAATAGGTCAAGCTTGGTTTCTGTAACCAACTGTTCTGATTTTATTCAGCGAAACTGGTGGTTACGTAGTAAACGACAATTTAAGTTTAGGAAAAACTACTGAGCGAGTAGGTAGATGATATTTATAATATAAATATCATCTATCTAGTCGCTCGGTAGTTTTGTGAAGAATTGATAAATTATAGAAAAAGCGTCTAAAGAAGCTGGTCCACTGTAATGGGAAAAACTACCGAGCGAGTAGGTAGATGATATTTATAATATAAATATACAATATGAAAGTGAAATATTTATAATATAAATATCATCTATCTAGTCACTCGGTAGTTTTTCCCATTACAGTGGACCAGTTACTTTAGACGATTTTTCTATAATTTATAAATTCTTCACAATCGATGAAATATTGAAAATTCCCAAGAAATTATTTCAGTAGAAAATTTTAGAAGAAGAATTTTTGTACCTTGACTTTTTGTCGTACCTTGCGTTTCTTCTCAATTAAACTTAAATTGTCGTAAAATTGGTTGGGAAAAACCCGGCAATTTCAAATGGCCTGATCGTTAGACACCCTGGTTATTTTTGAGTTTTTAAAAATGTGTGCAAAAGGCCATTCAAATCGGGCAATATGATAGCAACGCGCATCGCTCTTGAAGTATTTATCGTAGATGAACCTGTAAAACAAGTGACTTCGAGAGCTAAAATTCTCATATTATTGTTTCCTGCTCTTCGAAATGGTAAGTAAAATATTTATGTTCATTTACAGTAACCGAAATCATACATTAGATGTCATGAGGCTGGGGCATTTTGAGGCAGTATGTTAAAAACTTACATTTGTCTAAAGAAGTCATGAAAAAATGGTAAAATTCGTCTCTCTTCATACAAAACATTCTTGATTTTTATTTATCCTCACGTATATATTAATAAAAATCCAAAATGTTTTGTATGAAGAGAGGCGAATTTCACAATTTGTTCATGTCCTCTGTAGACCAAAATATAAGTTTTTAACATATTGCCTCAAAATGTCCCAGCCTCATGACATCTAATGCATGATTTCGGTTACTGTAAATGAACATAAATATTTTACTTACCATTGCGAAGAGCAGGAAACAATGATATGAAAATTTTAGCTCTCGAAATCACTTGTTTTACAGGTTCATCTACGATAAAAACTTCAAGAGCGATGCGCGTTGCTATCATATTGACCGATTTGAATGGCTGTTTGCACACATTTTTTTAAAACTTAAAAATAACATGTTTCCAGAGTAACGATTCGATCGGCCAAAATTTTTTTTCGACCCACCCTACCCCAGAATGGTCCGTTTCAGGAATTTACTGTTCAAAACCCTCTAGCGCCTTGAATTTTCAACCGATTTGAACTTTTTTTAAAATTGAAGCTAATTGAAGTGACAAAAAGAGACGTTTTCTGAAAAAACCTTTTTTTCTCAGCAACTGCTTGTGATTCTGACTGCATAATTTTAAAAATATTTATTTTACATGTTACGAAAGTTTTAAAATATGTACTTTCGATTAATATTTATCACTTCAGTCGGTGATTAAAGATATGTTTGGCACGTGTGAATAAATAATTATTTTCTTTACGATATAAATTTTGTATATGTATATTATGTTAAAATTCCCATTTCTATGTATACGTTCATTTTCAAAAATCACAAAAAGACGTTTTTAACTTGATCGGGGTGAAAAAAATTGACCGGGAAAAACCCGGGAATTTTAAATGGCCTGATCGCTAGACACCCTGAGCAATCATCAATGAATATTGTTATAAACAAATAAGTAGATTTCGTATTTCCTCCATTACAAAATTTTTTATTTCCAATAGAAATTTACAAAATGTTCTCCGTGTGATGTTTGAGAATTAGAATTTATCACTAACAACTATCGCAATTGTTATAAATAAATTATCTACTTTTATCGCTTTGTCGTAGAAGAGAATTGTGACTTAGTTTTGGTCTCTGAAACTCGAATTTAGTGCTAGTAATGATGCCGGGTTGTGCTTCTGGATATGATTGATACATACTGAAAAGCACAGGTTTATATAAAAATGAAATAAATTGAGAAAATTGAACGTAGTAAATGTGAATACTACCTTCTGAGAAACATCGACAGAATCATAGTGAAATGGTGCTTGCTTCAGTGTTAATTTCTCTGAGTGCGTTTTGTGACGTAACCAATGTAACCCAGTGATCTAAGATATCGTGCACTGTATCAGAGTGAAATTTAAGGGATTATCAATTCTCAGATAAGTGTGATTCGTACTTTGTGCGATTATTTTTGTTTTCTATTATGACGTTTTCCAATAACATTATTTACGTTAAACTCCATGCTTCTATGATGTCAAAAAATAGGTTATCATTCTTCTCGACGAATGGTAAAGGAGATCCGAAGCAGGTATTATACCTTTTTACCCTCGAAGAAAAAATGGACAAATCCGTCATTACTGAAATATTAAATAAAATAATTATTTAAACAGAATTGTGAACATCGTCCGTTTCCATCTAACGTCACTGCGTGTTTTCAACTTCATTCAAAACAGATAGAGTCCCTGCCGCTAGAGTAGAGAATATATGTTGTCGAAATATTTTTGAATTTTCGCCTACAATCATGATTAGGAACAAAATATGAACTTTATTTTCCAATTCTGCAATCAATTCTAGAAGTACACGTGCATTGATAATTAGATATAGAATTTTCTGTAAAAAGATATATCGCAAAACTGAAAAAATGTTAGAGGGGACATGGGACCGGATGACATTTACTCATATTTAATCGTTTTTATTTTGATACTGGATGAAGTAAAAATAATTCGCTCATATGATGTTGTAGATAAAAACACGCTTAATAAAACCCTGTAATCAAAACAATTATTTCTTAAAATATAAGCGAATAATATTCCAGGGACTTGATATTGCCAACTTTTTGATTTTCGCCCATATCGAGTAAACATGTTTGCAAAAAAGTGCCCTCGAAATTATTTATTCTAGATTCTTTTATAGTAATTTGATACCCTCTCGAGAACTTTCCTATAGATATGTCAAGGGCGACCCCGAAATTGTTTATGCGACATATTATTTACCGTTAATGGAATTTCATCTTGAAATTGTTTATGCCGCAAATGAAAAATTGATAGATAAAAACAGGATGTTACAATTACCCATATCAAATTACAATTGAATACCTGCGCGTTTATCATTATTGTTTATGCAAAGAATTATTTATGCTGAATTCTGGAGATGACTTACCTTCGAGAACGAATTTCATCTTGAAATTATTTATGCTGAATTCTGGAGATGACATACCTTCGAGAACATTCCAATAGATATCTCAAGGGTGGCCTCGAAATTGTTTATGCAAATATTATTTACCATTAATGGAATTTCACCTTGTTTACGCCAAATGTACCTTGAAAACATCCTGGCGATGACGTCACACCTTCGAGAACATTCTAGAACTTAGCACGGACATTAACTATCGAAGTTTCTCGACTGCCGGTAACATGTCGGTAACGGAATCTATAATCAGAATGCTTCCTGTCTTCCTATGTCTGAATATTTCAAATAACGCCCGTATTTGTTTACTTTTATCCTTATTTTTTTGCATAGAATGGCTTCTTTTGGTCGTACCCATAGCTCTGAAATGCGATTCTTATTTTAAAGTACGTAACAGAAGAGTAATTATAATAAAAACAGCTTTGACGGGAAATAGATGAAACAGTCACTGGCAGAAATTAAGGGTTTGTAACATATTTTGGTGGACATGTACCATGAAAAAGTGTACATTTTTTATTCTATATCGTTCATATTGTTAAAATAATCCGATATAAACCAAGGTTCATAATACCCGATCAGTCGAATATTATGAATGAAATGCAACACCTATGAATTAATTCAATATAAAATAATTACGCACCTAATTAAAAAAAGATTTGGAGTAATAAAGTATGTTCCCTAATAACTTAAGTATGCCTTAGAAAATAAATACATTAATATCTCGTTTTATTCATCATTTAAAGGATATTTAATGCAACGCTTGCGATAATGGTCGGCTCTCCCCTACTTACTTACGTTGTGAGAATTGAAAAAAATAAAAAAAATATGTTTTTCTCACGTGTAAGCCATGGGTATAGATAGAGAAGAAAATATTTTGTTAATTTATTTTATTGCATTCTAATTCGCAGTTGATGTTTCCAGATTGGAATCCAAAATCAATGAAGCTGATATAAAACTAGCGCAGCATCTAGATTTCGAGAGTATTACCGGCTATAAGTTAATCGTGAGAGTTCAGAATACGTATAAACTGGCTGCCGAAACTCTAGTTGAGATCCATGTTCTCGATGTGAACGATAATATACCAGTTTTTCGTGAACTGAAGAATGGCAGTGTTTTGGAAAACGAACCACCCGGGGTTCCAGTAATGCAGATTAAAGCAATCGATGCGGATAAAACGTCTGATCATAATCAGGTATTACATTTTTCTATAGTGATTTTCACAAAAAGCATAATTTTATAATATTTTATTATATAGATATCTTTATAAAATGATCGTCTTCTTTTAAATATTATTAGTAAAAAATTTGTTGATATTTTCGCCTCCTATGCCTTCATCATATATTCGATTTTGCTTGGTATATGACTCCAGGTCCATTTTGATCGATTTTCACTATTTGTGATATTCTGAAGGCACAAACCATTCCGCGTTTTCGTGGTAAAATATCTAAAAAATTTGTGTCACACTCTGTTTTATGACAATCCAGGCTTATTTTTGAAGCTACACAAAGCTTTCTTTTTTTTAAAAAAATCTTTTTTCTCTTGTTATAGCAGTGGGTTCGTCCATTTTATTTCGCCTAAGTCGATTGCGACCAATTTAAAAAAAAAATTTGATACATAAGTATAATAATTAGAAAAGTTTCTGGGACTTATTTATCGTATGAATGTATTAAATCATTTTATTTTTTATCTGGAAATTTTACATTCAAAGTGCAAGGGTTAAGAAAAATATCACATTTATGTGGATTATAAAACCGACAAAAAATCAAAATCTGCAATGTAAAATTTAATTTAATCAAGTCAGGCGTATTCGCCAGTGTTTAAATTTATATTTTGTCTGAGCAAAAGTAACTTTATTGGCAATAATAGCAGAACATTTTAGCAACAGGTAAAAAGTGAAAATTTTTCAACATTTTCATTGCATTATTTAAGCTAGAAAAATTATTTTTTCAAATTAAAACTTACCTTTCAAGATTCATTTTTACACGCTTTATCCAAAGTTTAAGATCCTTTTTCAGTTTGTAACTCTCAAATATGCAAATTTTCACTGCAAAATTCGGCACTTTGAAAGTTTTCCTAAGTTTTGGAGATGAGTATCTCTTAGGGAGAAAAATGAAAAATGTGGGCTTTACAGGGTATTTAAATCAGTTCTTGATCCAGTCATTACGATGTAGCGTAAAATACAAATTTCAAAACATAGAAATGCTTAAGAGGCCATTTTTTCCTTTTCACTTAAAACAATAAATGTGTGAAGTTTCATTGCAATCCAAAATGTTTTTAGATTGTCCCAAAGACAAAATAACGGCAAAATCGTCAAAAAACAGTTTTTTCATCATTTTACTACAGATATGGGTCGTATTGAGAAATTGTTGCACACATATTATTGGTGATGTAACAATAAATCTCTTTTATGCTGTATAAGTTTTTTCAATTTAACCAACCCTTCTCGAGAAAAATCGAAAAAATGTATAAAAAGGTCAATTTCTTTTTTAATGGCCATACATTTTTAATCTTACTTAATAATGGAGCTCTAAAAAATATTAAAAAAATATTTTCGCCCTCTAAAAAGTCAAAATTATCAGTTCTTGATCTTTATTTAAAATTTGTGAATGTTAATTTATTTATTTCTTATTAATACGGCATCGTGGAGGGTGCCGTATTGAGAGATCCACCCTACAATCATCCCATCTATCCAAGCACATGGATAGAATCTGCCTCTACTTCTAGGTCTAAGAGAATTTAAATTGCGACTTAGTTTTGAAAATTGACATTTTCTTGAATTCTACTTTAGCCCTGATAAAGCCGTCTCTTTGTTTTTCAGTCATTGATGACTAGCTTGACTGTCCTTTCGACTGCTGATCAACCATATGTTGCAGCTCGTCTGGTGTTAAGAGTGCCAGGATAGAAGGCTCTATGACTTCTACTTTATCCCAATCTATGAGCCTCGAATAATCTGTGTCCTGAAACTTTAATTTAGGCACCACAAGAAACAGTACAACTGGCTTAGGTTTTTCCTTCTTTGGCCTTTTTCGCTTTTGTTGTGTATGATGCACTGTCTCTGCTTGCGTCTTTGCAGGTTCTCTGACTTGAAGAATGAGGTTTCGAGGTCTTTAGCCTTTCATTAATAATTATCGACAAAAGAATGCTTTCTGGGTGTCCAAAAAAGGCATTCTGTTAGATAGGCCCATACAAAAGAATGCTTTTTTCGGACACCCAGAAAACATTTTTTGTCTGCTTCTACGGCGTTTTTAGTCCCCGCAGAGCGAGACTAAAGTTTACCTTTTTAAATCATGGTCTAAAGGCAATTTTCGCGCATGCGCACATGGCCATTGGTTTTACTTTAGTCCCAGGAGAAAAGGACTAAAGTACTTTAGGCTCGCTCCCTAATAACATTTTCACGGGATGTGGCGCCACCTGCCAGGTAAATGGTGTCAACTTATGGCTCCTTTCGTAATGCACTGCCGATAATAGTAGATTTTCAAATAGGTAGTCAACCATTTGATTTCACGTCAACTCGACATTATAGATTATGTCGAAAATTGTCGAAACGAAAATGAGTATCCGAGTGAATTTATTTGTAATATCGATGAAATACTATTGCAAATAATAGAAAAAGCCAAATTTGTAGTGGAAAAATCAATGAGCGATAAATTAAAGACCAAATATGAAAGTACTTAAGATACAGTAACGTGTCAAGTACAGCAAGGAATCCAAGGAAGGAAGTGTTTTGCAGAGACAATTTTTATTGCTAATTCAATATTAAAGATTGATTTATTCTTCTTTTTTGGAGGTCGCTCCCTACCACTCCCCGCCGGGGTTCAACCCCCGACCCTGTCAGGGGCCCGGCCCTGCCCCCTGATTGTTATTTTATTATTAAATTAATTTCACGTTATAGTAAAAAATTCTAAAATGAAAAAGTTATTATTAACAATTATTATTATACCATTAAGAAGAGGTGTGCAAAATTAAAAAAAAAACTCGAACCCGACGGGACGGGTTTCGGGTTAATGCGACCCGATGGCCAACCCAACCCGAATCATTTTGCACGTCACTACCATTAAGCCATATTCCTTTTGGGGTAAGCGCTAACTCTTTTGGTTCTAGGTTTGTTATGTTACTAAGGATTTAGTAGCTATCTTTAAGGTAGGGAAGGGAATGTGTAGGAGAAGAACCGCTCCGACCCGGGTTGTTGATCAGTCTCTCTAACAATCACCCCAGCTGAAAAATCTCACAAAGTCTTCATGCATTACACTAACCACACAAACATATTAAATAGAGGCACATAGACTGCCTAATAAGACACTAAGAAGTTCCTTACACAAATTTACCCCCAGCCTCAGTCACTAAGCAAGATCTTTACCTGGGCCTATGAGTATCCGAAGAACTTTCATTTCAAGCATCTATTACACCACTGCTATTCTTCGTCACACACTGCCTATAGAAAATTTTTCGCGATTCATTTCTCTCCTCACATACATTTTTTGCTTCTTTTATGTCCATACACTTTTTCATACAAGCTCTTCTATTTCTTTGACTACTTATAGCCTTTCGTTTTAGAGTTTCGCTCACATACCTGACACCATTCTTTCCTCGGCCTACCCCTGGGTACGTAACCATCACTTTAACTAAATATACTTGCTTTGTTAAACCTCCTTCCTCCATTCTCTAGACATGACCAAACCATCTCAATAAATTTCTTTCACTCACATCCATCAGTGGTTTCGGTACACCACATTCTTTAAGAACCCACTCATCACTAACTTTGTCCATTAATGTTTTACCATATATGTTCCTTAGGAATCCCAAACCAACCGCGTTCATCTTCCCTCTATCCTTTTCTTGAGAAGTCCAGGTCTCACTTCCATACAGTATAGGAGGTGTAAACACATAATTATATATTGCTATTTTCGCTTTGTTCGTGATATTTTTACTTCTATTGATGTCTCTGACACTGACTATGATTTTCCTACCCTCGTTCACACATCTCAATATTACACCATCTAACCTTCCATCAACAGAAAATAAACTTCCGAAGTACACGAAATCTTCAACCTGCTCGATATTCTCTCCGTTTAAAATGATGTTACACACTGACTTATCATCACCTCTTTCAAAAATGACAACTTTTGTTTTGCTTACTCTGATCTTCAAACACATACTGTTCGCGCTAACATTCAGATTACTCAATATTCTTTGTAGGTCATCCTTTGATTCTGCCGTGACAACTTCATCATCCGCAAACGTCAGCTCACATATTTTAACCGTTCCGAGATCAATATCCTCTTCTGAGAATGCCATTCTTAAACATTTGTCAATGAGTATGGTAAATAAGCTCGCAGACATGACGTATCCTTGCCTAACATCCTGCTTAATATCAAACCAATTACTCAGTAGTCCATTTATCCTTAAACTCGCTTTACAGTCTTTGTACAGGGTGTCCACGCTGGGGCTTACCACAAAGTATGCAATCCGTCTTACACGCCAATGTTATTTTTTTGGCCGTGTATGCCGGGTTGCATACTTTTTGGTAAGCCCCAGCGTGGACACCCTATATCCCTTTTATCGCTTTTAGGAGCCATGCCTTGACTCCGTATTCTTTTAAAACTTTCTATAGCTTCACCCTATTCACCTTGTCGAAGGCTTTCTCAAGATTGACAAATACACTGAGAACTTTTTTGTCTACTCTCAAGCTTTTTTCAATCTCCTTTGTTATTTTTATGACCTTTGTTATGAGTATTTTACTAAAAACTTTTCCTAGGATGATTAGCAGACTGATAGCTCTATAGTTTGTGCATTCACCTTTATCACCCTTTCCCTTGTAAAGTGGGACGATGATCATCTTTCTCCAATCATTTGGAACTACACCATTCTTAACACACACATTCATTAACTCGCTACACCACTCTTACAAGAATTCGTCACCGTTATTAAGCATTTCTGCCGTGATGCCATCCACACCAGCGGCCTTGCCATTTTTTTAACTTTTTAATCATATGTTTAATACCAAATTCACTAATTCCTATTTCGTCATTTTCAGCAGGAGCTTCTACTATGTCTTCCTTAGTGTCATCGCTTTTCTATTCTTCGACTTCACACCCGTATAGCTTCTTGAAGTAATCGCTCATACAGCCTTTCACCTTGTCCATATCCCTTACCATTTCACCATCATTATTTTCAATTATAATTAGCGCAGTATTTTTTCATTTCCTAGTCTTCTTAACCTATTTCCAAAATAGTTTCTTGTTATCTTCGAAGTAATTTTGCATTTCCTGCTATTATGTAATTGTAGGTATAACGTATTTCTTAATGCCACCATTTGGTGACATTAAGAATGGCATAATCTGCCCGCACCCTCTCGCTCTACACTACTCTACAGCTTTAGAAACTGGACTTCTATTTACAAGTTTATCATAAAGACCAATTTTGCTCCCTTTTCACACAATAGACTATTAAGTCATGTACATATTATTTGTATTTTTAGTCTGTACATTTTTCTTGCTCTTAGGTTGAGTACGAGCTTGATGATAGGTCAAAAGGTCTATTTACTATTGATAAAAAAACTGGCACCATTACGACGCTACAGACATTTGATAGAGAGGAAAAAGACACATATAATGTGAAAGTGATTGCTGTCGATAATTCACCCAGCGCTCTATTTAAAACTGGAAAACATAATAAAGGAGAACAAGATTTTCAAATCGAAATAGCAGACAAAAACGATAACCCTCCTCACTTTATCCATGCTGTTTATACTGCCAGTTCAATTTTGGAAAATACTAATATTAATGCGCTCGTAACAGAAGTAGAGGCCTCGGACGAAGACTCTGCAAGTCCTGTTGCGTACAGTATTATATCAGGCAATACGAATAACAGTTTCTACATTGAGAGTACGACGGGAAAAATACGTGTCAATAATCCCTTGGATTACGAACAAATTACAGAATATATTTTGACTGTTAAAGCTTTCGATGGATTGTTCAATGATACAGCGCAAGTTAAGATTTTTATTGAGAACGTTAATGATAATCCACCTATTTTCGGTAACTTCGATACGAATCCAACAATACAAGAAGAAAGTCTAATTAAAGGTAAGCTCAGTCTATTTCAAATTTAGTACACACAATTTTTTATTCCTGAAAATTATTGTTTGTCGTTGAAATATGTATGTTCGTTTTCAAATGAAGTAAAAAAAGTATTTTCATTATTTTCGTTTCAACTTAATATAATTATTATGAATTATAATAATTATAATTTATTTATTTATAAGTTTGATATAAAATTATAATTTTATTGAATTGCAGAATGCATTACGACTGTTGTTGCCTATGACCCGGATATTAAAGATCGAAACGCCGATCAACATATCAGTTACTCTATCGTAAAGCAACCGTTGATAGGTATTGATAAATCAGGATGCTTGAAACTGAAAAAACCCCTTGATCGAGATCCACCTAAAGGTTATCCAATGTGGACTGTAAGGAACTTTTTTCATTTTTTTCAAATTTATGTACAGAAGTCTGTTATTTAGTTTGGTATTTATTGTTTAAGGTTATCGTTAGTGCTCAAGACGAAGATGGATCGCGATCTTCACTTCGAGAACTCGTAATGGTCAACATAACTCTTATAGACATAAATGATAATGCGCCTTTTCTTGATATGCCCTATCCAGTTATATGGGATGAAAACAAGGAACCTGGAGAAATTATCGAACTAAAGGCACGAGATTGGGATTCTGAAGAGAATGGACCTCCGTTCACATTTGAAATTGATGTTTCTGCAGATACGGATATCACTTCAAAATTCAATATTTCGCAAAGTTATCTTTATGCACGGGTGAAATTCGACCGAGAAGAGAGAAAAAGTTACGATATTCCAATTTCTATAACAGATAGTGGGACTCCTACCATGACAGGTACTTCTATGTTGACAGTAATCATCGGTGACCAAAATGACAATCCAATGAGTAATGGCGAAAGTTCTATATTTGTATACAATTATAAGGGTGACGCCCCCGATTCGGAAATCGGTAGAGTATACGTAAATGATCCTGATGATTGGGATTTACCAGACAAGCAATTCTCGTGGATATCGGCTCAGGATGGATTTCAACTAAATCCTGCAACAGGAATGATTACTTTGCTTTCAGGTACAACGAACAACACGTTCGTTCTTAAATTTCACATTACAGAACAGAGTAATCATTTCCCTGATGGACGACCAAGTGTCACAGCAGAGGCAATAGTCAATGTTACTATCAAAGAAATTCCTGAGGAAGCCGTCGTTAAATCCGGCTCAATGCGTTTTTATGGAATGAATGCTGAAGAATTTGTAACGCCTTTTGATTCTGGCTTCAGTAAAAAGGACATTTTCCAAGAACTGTTGGCAAATGTGTTGAATATATCTGCAGAAAATGTTGATGTATTTACAGTACTTCATTCTCCGCACCATAGTAACAAATCTTTGTTAGATGTGAGATTTTCTGCCCATGGAAGTCCTTATTACGCTTCAGAGAAGCTCAACACCATAGTAACTCAGCATGCTACTGACATCGAACGAAAACTAGATACAGAAATTTTATTAATCAACGTTGACGAATGTCTTGAGGAGAAGGTTCATTGTAACAATTCGTGTCGAAGCTTTTTGAACGTCAGTAATGTGCCTTATTCTGTATACACAAATACAAGTTCCTTTGTGGGCGTTAGAGCAGTTGTTGATCCTCAGTGCATTTGTCACGTGGCAGAACCCATAGTTTGTTTGAATGGTGGAACTTCAGTTGGCGAAAGATGCGAATGCCCACCGGGATTGGAAGGACCTAGATGCGAGTTACTAGCCATTGGCTTCCATGGCGATGGTTGGGCTATTATGCCACCACCTGGGCAAGCATGCGATGACTCACATTTAGGTAAGTTGAGTAATTTAAATAACACCCGTTTTTTAAAAAGTTTTAATGACAAAATCCAAGAGTACAAAATAATTAAATTACATTTAGGCTTTACAGTTTTCCCTGTATTTCCCCCTTTTTTAAAAATATTTCCCCGTTTTACGTCTTTTTTTTTTCAACAAACTTCGTCCTTTTTCCCTTGTTCTCTCTTTTTTGCCCTTAAATGCGAACTGAATTTATAGAACCCAATAAGATTCAATATTTTTAGATGTTTTTAAAGGTAAATCCATGGACTTTCATTTGAATCAAGTTGCAAGCATATTTTTAAAAAAATATAATCTCCAAATATTTAAATCTCAATCTTGGTATATTTATTAATTATTTACTTTATTAAACTAAATACATTAAATGCTTGCAAATCAATATAAAAAAATCTGTCTTTCAAAATATGAAATTAGAAATTTTTTAGAAAATGTGAACTATGTGAGAAATTAAAGTATTATATTCTCATCGTATGAGAAGATATTGGTTTTATGTGAAAACTGACTCCCAATTTTCATCAAATCTTCACGTTTTGAGACCCCTTTAGTGAGAAAAACCGCTTCTTACACCTGTGTCTGTCTGTCTGTCGTCTGTGGACACGATAACTTTCGAAAGAATTATCGGATTGGATTGCGCTTTGTCACACATTTTTAAGGCCTAAAAAGAAAGGACGAGTTCGTTAACCAGCCATTTTTGACCAAGGATTCCGGTTTTATCCATCATAAATGCTTTTTAAAAATCAAAAATTCAATTTTTCGGTCGAACTCTGCGAGATACGAAAAAAATGTTCACTAGCAAAATTGTTCACCTCAAACAGATCTACAAATTTGCCTTAGGCCATCTTTTGATAAGACACATGGTTTTTGTTTTAGTTGTGAAAAATATTATTTCTTTCTTGAGATATTTGGAAAAAATAAATAAATTACTGTGATCACATAATTTATTAGACAATTTTAGAAATGCATGCAAAACATCGAGCGTGAAGCGCGAGTATCGTGATGAGAATGTGTTCCTTAAGGTCGATAGAGCCCTAGGCGCGCTCAAACTTATTTTATTAAGAAAGAAATGTAAGTATAATGCTGATATTTCGTGAAGTAATAAAGGATATATTGAAACCTCGATGTCTGGTGCGTTTCAATTTTTATTTTGAAAACAAATTTCAAAGAGAATTTTTTTTCAAAATAATAAAAATGAAACACACCAGATATTGATGCCGAACCTGTCGAATATAAATAAAAAACGGTCGGTAATTCGTGACGTTTAATGTGTATCACATACTGTTAAGTTCACATTCATAAAATTAAAAAATTTACTTACAGTAGTAAAAGTAAAATATGAGGAATAAACTTGACTCTGTGCAAAGTGCGACGAATATTCCGCGAGTCCGGAGGCGCGCTCGAACTAGGGAGCGAAGCGAGATTCGCGCGCCATAAGGACCTCGCATTTTTAAAATATTTTTTTTATTTATCAAGTTTAAAAATTGTGTATCAATATGGAATTTATTACAATACTGTCAGTTAAAAATGGATGGCAATTAACCTGTAAAGTAAACAATAATCGTTATTACGAATAGCATTGATTATTATAACTAGCTGTGAATTCGATTTCGGGTGTTTTTCCAGAGTTTATATTCTGTGGTACTCATGTCATCAGCACTTTGTTTCCTCGTTATGATGAAATAGAAAATAGATAATTTGCTTCCTCGTGGGGAAACAATTATTTTAATAAAATTGTAAATCTTAATTTTTTTCAATATCATAAATGATTATTATTAGAAATTAAATATTTCATAACGGAAATTGATCTTATCACATCTAAAAATTTAAAATCCAATGGGGGCATTTTTGAAAATAAGAAATAATAATGAAATTCGTACATGAAATATGGAAATTGGATTTGAAGTTAAGAGTTTTATGAAAGAGCGCGCGAGCTTTTAAAAAGTTCAAAATGGCGGTCATTATACAAACCTTTTACAATAAAAGTTGCAAATACTCCCTCATTGAAATTTAACTGCAGTTCCTTAAATT
>JBAGKK010480500.1:0-17093 GCA_037177015.1 Euceroptres primus
GTTAAGGAATCATAGGTAAGAAGGTAAGTTCATGATTCCTAAGCTTTGAATGTTTTAATGAATAGAACTATTATTTTGTAAGTTATGAAGGAAAAAAAAACCTTTTTTTAGAAAAATATGCGTTGTAGTAAAAGAAATCGGAAGAGACCTCTCATTCACTAATCATTTTTAAAATTTTATAAAAAATAATTCACTTCGGAATTAGTGAGGTTATATTATGCTCTTTTCCCTTACCCACCTTTCAAGTCCGCCTTTTTTTACGTTTATTACATTTTTACGTAAAATACGTATTATACGTATAAAAGTTCGAGTAACACGTAACCGTGCAACCCTGGTTGCATTGCTTCGAGTCGCTTCTAACAGAACACACTCTCGTGTATAAAGGTGGCGCACAGGCGCTTCCGTAAGAATCTTATTTGTTGACACATAGTCACGTGATAACAAGATCATCGTGTGATCTTATATCACGTGACCACGTCTCAACAAATAAGATTTTTCTGCAAGGATCGCCAGGTCTACTTATTATAGTTTGACCACCATTAAAGATTCAAAAACAGGGGTTATTTTTCGTGAGAGACGAATCTCCTTATGCTACTTCATGCTATTTGTGTTTTTGGTTTATGTCGTCTTGTTTTGCACCTGCTATTCATAACCTCAAAATTAAATAGTCTTTCAAAGGGTTTAGAAAAGCAAGGAAACTAGCCATATGTTAATTATAAAAAAAATTTCTAAGGAAAATCTAAATGTACATTTAAAAAAAAATTGTTCAAGCCTTAATTGTTCAGTTAACAATAGTTATTGCGAGTTTCGTGCTTTTACTTCTGCTTTAGAAAAAAATTGTAATTTTGATTCAATCTTTATAATTAATATCCCGCGCTAATAGCGCCATCACTGGTTGTAAGTACTGATGGGCGGATGGAATTATGGCTCTTTTATGGGCTTTTCATACCTGACCGTGCCGGCACGAGCTGGCAGAAAGACCACAAGAGCGTAAAGGACAGATTGTTCTCCATCTCTTTCATTCTTGTTGGCTTTCTGCTAGCTCTTGCCGGCACGATGAGATATGAGAAGCCCATTACACTTTCTGCTTGCAGGATAATTATAGAAATTGATTGGTTCTTTCCTGTTCTTTCCTATAGAGAACCAATATGACCAATGGAAGTGACCAATCAACTTCTGCAATTCTCCTGCAAGCAGAAGGTGTAATGGGCTTTTCATACCTCATCGTGCCGGCACGAGCTGGCGGCCAGCCCCACAAGAGTTAAAGAGATGAAGAACAGTCTGTTCTTTCCGCTCTTGTGGAGTTGGCTGCTAGCTCGTTCCGGCACGATGAGGTATGAAAAGCCCATAAAAGAGCCATTAGAAGGTCAAGCGTAACAGTTGCGCGGGGAATACCCAATCGATTGGGGGGGTGGGGCAACTGAGTGAGAGCTGTAGAAACATGGCGGCTATGCATGGGCAGAGCAGATACAGTCGGACCTGTACCATTTAAAGTTTCTCGCAACCAGTCTTGATCGTTTGCCCCTACTCTCGAGAACGTGTTTGCGCAGATAGTTTACACGAACACATGTATTCATACGTGTATCCGCAAATGCCTACTACGCAACTTAAATTTTCCCTCCGTGCGACCTGTATCATTTCAAGATTGCCCCCAAACCTTGAAATGGTACAGGTCCGACTGTTTATTTTTTAGTCGTATCTTCACCATTTCATAATTTCGGGGGGATTATGAAAAGATTGTGATAGCTCGGAGAGGAAATTGGAAGTTGCGCAGCAGGCATTTGCGCACACACTTATGTATAAATGTGTGGGCGTAAACTACAGTTAGACCTCCACCATGTAATGATTTCGGGGGGAGTTATAACTTGATGGAGGTAGCTCGGAGGGGAATTTGGAAGTTGCGCAGCAAGCATTTGCGCACACACGTATGTATCCATGTGTGGGTGTAAATTATGCATAGGTATGTGCACATGCGGGATACCATCTGCGCAAGCGTTAACTACTATGATCTACTATTAACGGCTAATGGTGGGAGCAGCAGAAGAGGGGAATATGACATGGTGGAAGTTTACATGGTGGAAGTCCGACTGTATCTTCGCAAACTCCTTCTCGAGAGTAGGGCCAATGATCAAGACTGGTTGCAAGGAAATTGGAATGGTAGCAGATGAAATGTTGGTGATCCGACTGTAAAGTTTTTAATCTGTTTGTCCGCCATTGCTATCCTGTCAGTCAATGGGAAAGTATCAAAAGTACCAATGCAATTAAAGATCTCTTTTCTTGGATAGCTCACACAGTTAAAGACGGTCACTGATGCGTAACGGCTCATTTACACCTTTATTGGAAAAAATATCTTCCTCTCACTCTAACCTGTGACAAGAGCATAAGTTTATCTCTTTCTAGAAACTTTCTGTAGAAAATATCTCGAGGATTTATGGAATGGGATAAACTTATGCCATTGTCACATGTTAGAGTGAGAGGAAGAGTGGTTTCCCAACAAAGGTGTAAAAGAGCCTTAAAAAATTTGTAAAACTCTTCTCTGAAGTGATGCAACACCGCACCTTTTCTTCTTCGATTGTGGCGTTCCAATTTCTATTTCTAACCTCTCTACGTCCACGTATGTATATATTTGAACGTTTAGTGTTTTCTGTTGCGTCCTAACGCCTTCTTTAAGTGTTTATAGTTTTCATGTAATTTATTTGGTAGAATTACCGAGTTCGACAGTTCTCTGATGAACAAGAAAGCATTCAGATATAATTATACTTTATAGGAAATGCATTTCATTCTGCTCAACATCCGCAGGCATAATGTTATTTACAAATTGGGATGATCAAGGATTCAACAGTGACTTCACTTAATTTAAGACTTTTTCGTAGCAATTATGCATTTTATAAATGCTTGGCAATGTAAAATTGAACTAAAGAGAACGTAGGACATGTAAGTGAGATACGTATGCACGTTGAAATTAAAAAATCTTTACCAGAAAGTGCGCAAGTTCTGTATATATTTGCAGTTTTTTGATTGGTATCATTGAATTCAATTTATGCACTGGTTTGTAATTTGGATTCAATTCCTCTTTACTAAATTTTATCTGAAAATATAAAAAATCAGGCTTCACAGCCTTTCCCTTGTTTCTTCCCCTTTTTTAAAAAAGATTTCCCCTTCTTACTCCTTTTTTTCAAAAAATTTCTCCTTTTCTCCCTTTCTTCTCGTTTTAACTCTTAAATGCAGACTAGATTAATAAAACCCAATAAGATTCAATATTTTTAGATGTTTTTAATCATATGTATTTTAAGATTTCAATGTTTCAAATTGCTTTTAAGAGGCAAAAATTAAGAAAAAAAATGTGGGCCATTTCAAATCTGGAAGTGTTTAAGATTTAATCATTTCAATGCAAAAAATGCGAGGCGACGATAATTTATAAATTTAAAATTGAGAAGCATTTAAAATTAAGCACTTTCAAAATTAAACATGAACAAGTAAAGAGTTTATTTTTAGATCGTTAAATTTCTAAAATTTTACTATCAAGTATTCTAAACTGAAAATTTTGTACATAATTTGATGTAAAACGAATAAATTTCAAACTCGCAGCGTTTGGACACCAAACAATTTAGACAATATACAATTGGAAGCCTTCTGTATTGTATAATATTTCAAATGCAAGGGTTTCAGAATTTTTAAAGTTTTAAGTTTAAGGCCGAAGCTATTGTTATGGAAATTTCCGTACAACTTGCATACAACACAAAGTGAGGCAGGCGGAAATGTTACGGAAATTTCCGTAATACCAGGAACTGCCTAAGTTTAAGGGGTTTCCTCAACATAGGCAGTTTCCTCTGCCAGATTACGGCTAAACGGATGAATTTTTTTTATCTAATATTTTTACCACATTGTCTAAAGACAATTTCCTCGGTCGTCTCAGTGTCCTTTTTTAGAAATACTTTGGTTTTTGGTTAAAAAAATCAAATTGAAAATTTTTTTGCGCCAGACAGACATGCGGCAAACCAACGTTCAAATTGTACGATAAATTACCGCATGCCTGGCGCACACAAATTTAGAGTTTCAAATCGAATTCCTTCAAAATAGTATAATAATTTAATTCGAATTAATGTTTTTCTACTAAAGATTTTAAAAATTCATTGTCATCTCTGGGTTTTTCACTTTCAAAAACTTCCTGGTAGTTTTTCGTTTTACATAATAACTAGGTACAAATTAACTTAATGAAAATAATTATGTTACCAAAAGTAACTTTGAAAAACAGGAACCAATAGTGACTTTAAAAAAATAAAAGTGACGAAAAGTAGCGAAAGATACTCGTTGTGGCTAGTTTGAAATGTTGAAAAAAAGCATAGAAAACTATATTTTTTAGTTTTTCATTAAGGGAGGAGGGGGGGTCCCCTTGAGCGTCCCACTGGAGCTCATCGCTCAGACAGTCAGGGCCGCATCAGAAGTTGTTTACATCGCGACTCTGGGCATATACTTTTGTACGGTTCTGAGTGTTGACATAAGAGTGCTCGCTCGTCGCTTTAAATCCTGTTCAAACTGGATTGTAATAGCGCCCGTTACTGTACCGACCAGACCCTAGGTCGGCACAATTACGAGAGATGAGTGTATTCGAAATTGTACAATTTTAAATTTAGACTTAAGAATTAAACGTTTTCTGAATTAGGCATTCAAAACTGAATAATTAAATAGGTATATGAAAATATTTCAAATTGAACATTTCGATGATTTCAATATCAAAAAGCCTCCGAAATTGAACAATTGAAAATTTAAAGTGCTTTAAATTTAATGAGTTTCAAATCAAACTCCTTCAAAATAGTATAATAATTTAATTTGGAATGTTTTTCTACTAAAGATTTTAAAACTTCATTGTCATCTCTGGGTTTTTTTGCTCTCAAAAAATTCCTGGTAGTTTTTCGTTTTTCATAAAAACTAAGTGCAAATTAATTTACCTAATGAAAACAATTATGCTATTAATAAAACGTTTTCTATGAAAAAAAATTTTCCAAACAAAATGTTTATAATATTCATATAACATTTTTATAAAATTGGTGGACTGAAGACTGAATGGAACATTTAATAAAGAACTGAATACACTTTAATGTAACATTTCTGATAAAAGCATTGTTTCTTATTGCCTCACGCGGAAACGTAAAGATTGTATTTAATATAATTTAGTCCCTTATTTTTCGCCTTTTTGAGAGAATTTTGCGCTGTGAAGCCTGAACATATTATTTGATCATTAAAACTTTATAATTATAGGTCGTTGTTACTTTCACCTTATATTGTGCTTGTTTAATTTTTCTTTTTAATTTTGTTTCAGGATAAAATAAACAAATTTAATACAATAGTGCTGTAATTACTATTGCACGTTAGTGAAGATGGACGTTGTTGTGGTAGATACATGGTCCCATGAGTCCATTGAGAGCCAGACAGGCGTAAAAGGTACTTGATTTGAATTATTCAATTTCTTTGATACTTCTTTAAATTTAATTAAATGTAATTTTAGTATAATGTACATATTATTATTATTATTATTGGAAACTTAAGAAATATTATAACTTAATAAATATAGATGGTGCAAAAACACCCGTGAAAATAAAGAGTGTACAAGAAATATGTCGACTATGTGGAGAGAAAAATGAAAATTGCATACCAATATTTGAGAATAAATTGTCAATAGCTGAAAAAATAAGCAGATGTCTACCAATAATGGTGCGTAAATCAATGTTAAAAAATAATTGATTAAAGTGAAAACAAAAAGATAAAAATAAATTAGTAAACTCGTATTTTCTGCAGGTGCTGGTTAATGACAACTTACCTTCACATGTGTGTAAGCGTTGTCTCGCGTATTTGAATATCAGTTACAAGTTAATCGTGAATTCTCTCAAAACTGATGCTTATCTGCGAAAGAAATTACAAAAGAAGAGCAGCCCGCTTGATGAAAATGAAGCAGCAAACAAAAAAAATTTAAAGGGAACTACATCTACTTCTCCTATATCAAAAGATGCAATGATCGTAGTACCGATGAAGAAATTGAAGAAACTTGCGATTCACGGTCCGGTGACGTGTGAGTTTTGTAATATGACATTCGAAGACGTTAATGAATTCGATCAACATTTTGAAGCGAATCACATTTTGAAATGGAAATGTAATTTCTGCGACGCAAGTTTTCTAACTTCTGATGAATTAATTACACACAAAGCGATGATGCACGCTGGGAATATAATAATTTGCAAGTCCTGTGTCGATGAAGAAACAGCTGAGAAACAAAAATTTAAGAAACCGAAAAATGAAGAAGATAGTTGGTCTTCCGGTGAAGAGCACGAGGAAAAATTCTACATACCCGCAGCATCCAGTCCGCCTTCTATTTTGAAATCGACACTCAAGTCTGTTACAAATTTATCAACAAACAGTGAAACAGCACAATCAACAAGTGCCACTCCCACTAGTTCGAATTCAAAAGGAGTTCAATGCACACAAAAATCAAACATGCTACCAGCATCTTTTCTTGTTTCTCCCGAGTTGACGTCAAAGTTTCTAAATAATTCAAACAACATTACTCCTCAAATTGTGTTTGCGTCTCCCGGCCAATCGCCTCAACTTATTTTTACTCCAAATTCTGATTCCTCTTCGCCTGCAAACAGCGGTGCACTTTTCACGCCTACACCTAACGGTCCTTCAACAACACGCAGGAGTACTTCTGTTTCCAAGTTAATTAAATCTGTGAGATTCGCTATAAATGAGAAAATTGAAGAAATAAGAGCTGAAGAAAAAACTAAGTCTTGCTTTGTTTGTGATGTCTGCCATCTTCAAGTGGATGATAAAAAGCTACTGGAACTGCATCAAAAAATCCATCGTCCAAAGATGATGGTTTGCGTTCTGTGTAAGAATGAGTCTCCAACCATTTACGATCTTTATCTTCACAAACAAACAGCTCACAATCTTTACTCGAAAGTAAACCTCAAGTACGTGTGTGATAAATGCGGAAAGTTCTTCTCCAACAGTTGGCAGTGGGAAACGCATAAAACTCGCAGATGTAGGAATAGAGAAGGCAACAACAAATGCAAATATTGCGAGGCTTCTTTCTCTACCAATCATAAGCTAAAACGACATTTGAGGGTACATAAATTGCAGTAGACGTTAAAAATTGAGTTGTGTTATTATACCAATTTTTTGTTTCCAGAAACATAAACAAGAGATGTTTAGCGACCCCACGGTTGAAGTTTTCAAATGCGTTTCATGTCCTAAAATCTTTGTTGACGAGGAATTTTATCAAAAGCATAGAAATGTCAGTATTTGAAAATCTATTTTAATCAATTCAGTTCTGTTGTGTATTTTCTGTTTAGTAGCATGTTTTTATAACCAGGTTCATGATCCAGAATGTTGGAACAACTTCAAGTGCACCATATGTGATCGATCTTTCAGAGATAACGTGAGACTTAGAGAACACATGAAATCCATACATGAAGGAATCAAACCACACGCGTGTGATGTGTGTGGTAAAACTTTCCATCGTTTGTCCAACATGGTAAGACAACATTTTTCTTCTGATATTCTAAACCAGGAATTCCCCTTTTTCTTCCCTATTATTCTCAAAATCACCTAAAATCTCTTTATTTGAGAATTTTAGTTCTTTTTCTCTCTTTTTTTCTTTTTTCTTTATTGAAAGTTCCGATTAATTTTCCAAGAATTATGAGAAATAGAAACTTGTGACATTCAAAAACTCTTTCAATGTTTTCTGACATTTTTCATAATTTCCAAATTTTCAAACTTCTAAACTCTTCCATTAATCGACTAACATCATTCAGGTTATTTCAGAATAATCTCCACAAATCTGCTAAAATGATCTGGAATCTTCAAAACTTCCCTGAAATTTGTTCAAATTGTTCAAAACATTCTATACTGCCTCATAGTCTTCCATAATCTTCCATACATTTCGAAAATTTTTTCAAATCTGTTAGAATTCTATAGAATTCCAGACTTCCAGACTTTTTCCGAGTATTCTTAATCTTTAACAATTTTTGCAAAATCTATTTAAATTTTCGAAAATATTCTAGATTTTTCCAGAATCTTCTAAAATCCTCTATACTCTTCAGAACTGTTCCATAAGTTTCTAGAATCCTCTAGACGTTTTCAGAATTCTCCAGAATCTTTGAGAATCCTCCAAAATAAAAAAAAGTACAAAAGACTTTCAACATTTTCTCAAGTCTTTTATAATATTCAAAACTTATCTGTAATCTGTAAAAATTTTCCAAAATATTTGAGACTGTTCTCTAATCTTCTACAATCATAAGCTCCTAGAATTTTCTAAACGTTTCCAGAATTCTTCAGAATCTTTTAAAAACCTTCAAAATCTACAAGAGATTCCCCAAATCTTCTATATGCAAGAGAAAATTCGAAACTTATCTGTAAGCAGTTCCTATTCTTAAAAAAATTCAATATTACCCGATAGTCTTCCAGAATCTTCCAAACTCTTTCAAAATCCTCCAGATTATTTTAAAATCTTCTATCATTTTCCAAAATCTTTCTGAATCTGTTAGAATTCCCTAAAATTCCAGACTGATCCAGAATCTTCCAGCTTCTTTCAAAACCCACCAGATTCTTCTAAAATCTTCTATCATTTTCTAAAATCTTTCTGAATTTGTTAGAATTCCTAAAATTCCAGACTGATCCAGAATCTTCCATACTCTTTCAGAATTTTCTTAATTTTCACACATTTATCCAAAATCTGTTTAAATTTTCGAAAATACTCTAGATTGTTCCAAAATTTCCTAAAGTCTTCTAAAATCTTCGGAACTTTTCCATAAGCTTCTAGAATTTTCTAAAATCCTCAAGAATATTCAGAACTCCCGAATTTCCATAATTCTACAGAATCATGTAACACCCTTTAAACTCTACAAAAGACTCTTATAATCTTTAAGAATCTTCTAGTCTCATTTCGGGAATTTGATTTGCTGATTTAAAAATTCAGCAAGTTCGTAATTCCTAATTCGGAAATCTAAATTGAGAAGTGGCATTCCAAAAAGGCACAAGCGCCATTTTGTCGAAAATGATATTGGCTCAAAAAATCATATAAATTGTAACACACATTCCGACAAAAGAGATTTTTGATAATGACATTTTTCAGTTTTTTTTGCAATTTTTCCTATTTTTTTTTATTTTTTCAATTTTTGTGTTTCATTTTTTAAAGCTTTTGGAACATTTTGGAACTTTTTGCAACTCCATAACTCCAAATCCATTTTGCATTTGCGTCTTTAAATTGAAAATTATAGTTCCTACATCACCGTTTAAAATTAAGAAAGCAAGCGCCTCGAGGGGAAACAAATTCTCCATTTACTCAGAACTCTTGAGAAAACGTGCGCTCCGAGCAAAAAAATATATTCCTCCATTTTCTGGAGGAAAATGGAAAACCTAATAAAATTTTCGAATCAAACTTTTCACGCTTCAATTCAGCACTGGTGCATCTCGGAAACAAGTTTTTATTTTTTTCCTAAATTGAAAATTCGATTTTTGGGAGCGTTTTTTGTCTCTTCTGAAAAATCGCCAAAATAGCGCTTTTGCCCTTTCGAAACGCCACCCTTCAATTCTTGTCCGTAATTTTAGCAGTCGACAATTTTTATATACTATCCTGAGTTTTTTGAATTAGTAAATTTTTTCGGAACTATTTGCTGACGGAATTTCTATCTCTCTTTAATTTGATCGTATCGTTAAAATTATTTCTTGAAAATATTATAGAGCATCTAGTTGCAGTCATCCAAAGAGATATTTTTTCTTCTTTCTTGTTAAACGACAATGAAGTTTAACATCTAAGGATTGAAGATCATTATATTTGTGAATGAAATTCGAGTTTTCTTATAAAAATGTTGCATTTATTAACAGTTATTGGCTCCCTTGGCATTAAAAAAAAAACTTTTCCCCATTTAAAAAACTCCCCGTTTTCAAAAAAGAAATCCTCTATTTTCCCTAAAATTGAACTACTGAACCGCTGTTATTCTTGCATATAAGCTTGACATATTCTAAACTTGATAATTTTATTTCTTTTTTTTTTCTATTTAGAAAGTCCATCGAGCATTACATTTTGGCCACAAGTGTTCTCACTGTGAACAAGTTTTTGAAAAAGTGCGTCAACTAGTAGAACACATTCAAAAGGATCATGGCTTGGAGCCACCAGCAAGTTTAATTGCCAAGAAAGGATATGTGAGCGGAACTTACGTGTGTAGATTTTGCGGAAGAACGTTAGCAACTCATCAGTCTCTGCTGGATCATGAACACATTCACACCGGAGAAAAACCTTACTCTTGTCACATCTGCGATAAAAGCTTCCGGTAATTTACCGTCTTATTTTTTAACCCTTTCAGGATCAGTGGGAACTTTAGCCCCCAGTAAATGTTTTGTGGTTTTTCATCAATTTCTTTTTTATTTATTTATATTAAATTATGAACAAATACTTTTCTATTTCCTCAGTAAATTTATAATCTTATATGGTACTTAAGAAGCAAAAACTATTTATTAATTCTCGACAAAAAATTAAATTTTCTAAAGTTGATTTTTGTTTGTTTCTTTAGTCCCTGAAATACTTATGAAACGTAAAAAAATCAGTTTCTCATAAAAAAGTCCGGCCTGAAAGGGTTAATATTCTACATATACATGCATATTTCTCATTACCAATGAAAATTTTTTCAACATTTCAGAAGTTACACCGCGCGCTGGTCTCACGTGCAACGACACGAGAAGGGTAATTTTATCTGCGAGCAATGTGGAAAATGCTTCAGGTATATATCATTCTTTAGTACAATTTTATGAAAAGCTAGTGCAAAAATGCATGTTTAATTTATTAATACCGATTAATATAAAGTTTTTAAATATAATTTAAGAAATTTAAACAATATAGTTCTATATTTTCCATTTTTTAATTGCAGCTTCAAGCAAAACTTGATGACGCACGTGCAAATTCACGTCTCTATGGACGATCGAAAACATCAGTGTCCAAAGTGCAACAAAAAGTTCCTTCGAAAGGCGCATTTAAATGTGCATATGCGCATTCACGATGGAATTCGTCCCTATACATGCGACATTTGCAACTTTAGTTTCACGCAAATAGGAGACATGAGACGTCATCGGGCGCGACATGCGAATGGGGAAATTCGAAAAAGACAGCCACGAATGAAAGCCGAAAACGTGAAATGGATTTCTGAAACCAGCAATGAGGACACTAACTAGATTTTTTACATTCGTTCCCACTTGATGATGATTCTTTTAAGTTTCTTTTAAGCTACATTGAATAGTTGTGCTTTGTAATAATTTCTAATATGTTCAATTGTTAGTATATTGTTTGCTTAAATAATTATGTTTTAATTAAAATAAATTTGAATTGAAGAAATTACCTACATCAAGTTTTATATTTAATTAAGAATTCCGACGAAGTTCAATATTTTTCAAAGTTTGTATATTTTGATTGGAGAATAAAGGATTTTGGACCTACTAAGCATTTTTCGTCATTATTAAAGGACTGAAGGAGTGAAGGCTAAATACTATATTATGTATAATTTTGTTCGTCTCATAAACGATATTGAAATTTAATTAAAGCTGGAAAATTAATATTAAGGATTGGCTTTGATAATTTGAAATTTGATATTCATGTGAAAAAATGTATCACAAGGTTCGTAAACGTGGCAGATATATATTTATGAATCTTATTTACCTGTTTTTTTTTTTTGTAATGAAAAGATTTAAAAAAAATATTTTTGATGTTTATTGCCACAAAAAAAAAGGAACTCGTAACAGTTACAATTACAGGTTACAAAACTAAAAAGTAAATTGTTACTCTACGAATTATTTTCTTGTAGGATCCAGTAATTTATTTAAATTTTCGACAGAATAAATGTCGGGCTGAATTTCTTTTATTGTGAATGCACTTTCGAGCTCTTCGTATGTCTCAAAATTTATATTGACTGCATGTAAAAAGACTTAAAATTAAATGAAAAACTTAAAAAAAAATTTAGTTAAAATATAAATGAAAAAAATGAAATTAATGTTTTAAATTTAAAATAGGAAACTATACTTTAGAAAAAATTAATTTTATTTCAATTTCAATTTAATTATTTCTGATTAGAATATTTAATTTCAAGTTCTTTTTTCAGGCAGCAATACAAATTTTGAGCCTTACGAAGGACTCGAAACTGCATTCATAAAGAAAGAAATTCGGCTAGACGATTTAGGAGCTTCTGACGAAATTTATTTAAATAAATTAGGTACTAGATTCTATAGAAACAGAATTCGTAAAAAATATGAAATTAAATAAGGACCTAAGGTAATAAAGCTTAGGTACGTAACTTCTCGAACCAAAGAGGATTCGATTTTTATATTTTATTTATTTTACTTGCTAATTTGCAAGACATAAATATAAAAACCTAAGAATACTCCCATTTTTTATTTATTAATATTTTTATTTTCATTAAAAATTATTGCATATCTAAAATTTTAATTTAATTAGAGAAAATCAATTGTAATCTAATTAATTTATAATTAAAAAAATTAGTAAATGCATTTAATTCAAAATTTCAGTAATATTTATAAAAATGCAATATAGTTTTATTTTGATTTCGCTGTTAATTATAATTTATTTTAATTCTTAAAATACATCACGAATATTTAAACAACTTCATTTGTCGGAAATATATGATTTTGACTCAAATAGTAAAAGAACTCGAAAGTCAAATTCAATATGGAAACGCAGTAATAGCAAACTTCCGGTTTCTCTTTCTTAGCGGATGTGCCAGAATGGTAACGTTGTTAATCTACTCTTATAATTTTCTCAAATATTTAATTTCTAATAAATATAAACGTTCATTAGTTGTTTCTGGACAATACAGAGGCTGTCAAAAATTGTTTTTAATCAAGTATTACCTTTGTGAAAATATTAATATTGTCGGAAAATTTAATTGACACATGACGGTGCCATGTGTTTTCTAAAGTTCTGATTATTCTATTTGAAACACAATTCGAGTATTTTTGAGAGCTTTTTTCATAATTTCTATGTATTTTGTCGATAATTGTTTTGTGCCTCAATAATGCAGTGGAAAAAAAACAATTTTTAACTTGTTACGAACGTGAATTCAGAACATAACCTCACTTTTCATGCACGTCAGTTCAAAGTCTACATTTCACTGAAGTTAGCTCACTCATTATATTTTGGCGAAGAATCCAATCATAATTTGCTTTTATTTAAAAAATAGAATCTTGAATTTATTAAGATTCAATTCATATGTTCACCTGTTAGACATAACCTCAAAATTCAATAATCTTTCAAAGTGTTTAAAAATCAAGGGAAATAGCCTTATTAGCTTTATTGTTAACTATACGAAATTTTATAACAAAATTTTAAGTGTATTTTAGAAAAAAAATAGTTCATACCGTAATTATTTACTTAAAAATTTTGATTTAGAGTTTTGCGTTTTTCCTTTCGCTTTAAAAAAAAAACCTGTAATTTGGATTCAATCTTTTTAATAAACGGCTTATTTTGTTCTTCAAGCTTATTTTTAATAATAACCACCCAAATAGAGTTGTAATCCTTTGAAAAACAAAATATTAACTATGGAGACTGCTTAAAAATTATGGGTTTTTTTCTAAATTCTATAGCGAAGGAAAAAACACAAAACTCCAAATAACTGTTTTAATATTGTTAAGTAAACAATTACGGCTTGAACTTTTTTTAAAAATACACTTGGATTATTCTTTCAAAATTTGTTATACACTGGTCTTTGATAAAAGGATCGTTGACGAGGGGACCAGCTTCATGGTCGTTCACGCTTCACTGATTCTGTCTCCTCCCCGAGCGTCTCTTGACCGGCCTACATCGCTCGGGCAGTCAGGGCCGCCAGACGTTGTTTACATCACGACTCTGCGCATTTACTTATGTACGTTCAGAGACTATATACGCGGTCCTGAATGTTGACATAAGATGCTCGCTCGAATAGCATTGCTTATCCAGGACCGTCTACCCCCGAGCCCGGTCCTTTTATCAAAGACCAGTGTAGTCAACAACGCTATTTTCCTTGATTTGATAAATCCTTTAAAAGATTATTGAATTTTGAGTTTACGTGTAACAGATGAACGAATTTTAATTTTTCTAAATTATAAAAATGTCAGGGATCATAGTCATTCCCCTTTTTCCCCTATTTTTCTCAAGATCCTCTAAAATCCCTAGTTTTGATAATTTTTCCCCTTTATTTGTTCAAAGTTCCGATTAATTTTCCAAGAATTATAGTAAATAGAAACTTCTGCCATTCAAAAACGCGTGTCACAGTATTAAAATCCTAAAGATTTAGAGTCTTCTAAAATCTTCTAGAAACTTCAAAACTTTTCCCAAATTTTCTATATTGACTAAATCTTCCGGACTCTTCAATGTCTTCCAAAATTTTTCATAATTAAATCTAAACTCTTCCGTAACCGTTTAATATCTTCTCGGTTTTCTAGAGTTTTTTCATGCGTTCTATAATTTTACAAAATCTTGAAGAATCTCCCAAAATTCTTTAATATTTCGAAAAATATTCTAGACTTACAGAATCGTCCAGAATATTCTGAACTCCAGAATTCTGCAGAATCTTTTAGTACCCTCTAAAATCTGCAAAAGACTCCCATAATCCTCAGGATTCTTCTAGACTCTTTTCACAATCTTCCTGCAATTCTCTAGACTTTTCGAAACTCTTCAAAAAAAAGTATGAGCTTAGAAGACATTAGAAGTTTAGGGCAGAATTCAAAATATTTTTAAGAATTCTAAAAGATTTTGAAACTGTCTAGAATACAGGAATCCGAACGAAATTAAGGCCATTTTTCGATATTTTCCAATTATTCCTACAAGTTCAAAATAGTTTGGCTAAATATTCAGCTGAGAATGAGAAAGTGCTGCAATATTATAGAATCACCGATTGCAATGTCAAAATTGTGTGTCATCAAAGTTTTACGTCGACAGAAATGAAAAGAAACGTAACGAAACTTTCGTTACGTTCTTTTCTGTATAAAACTAAAATGACTCATAGTCTAGAGGTTTTCTGCCTCGGTAGTTTTATAATATATCAGTACTTTCTCGTATTCAACTGAATATTTCGCCAAATTATTTTGAAATAATTGGAAAATATCGAAAAATAACCCTTAATTTCGTTCGGATCTCTGTAAGAATTTTAAAAAATCTTGTGAAATTTTTTTATAAGATTCTAAACAATTCTCTGGAGGGTTTTAGAAGTTTCTGTAAGAATCAGAAAATCTATGGATGATTCTAAAATACTATAAAAAATGTTGAAGATTCTACAGGATTAAAAATTTGGTAATTTAATAATTCAGAAATCTAAATTCTCAGCAATTTTAGCAAACGAAAATTTTTATGTCGTGGATTTTTTATTCGGAAATATTTGCTTTAGGAATTTCTTTTTCGTTAATTTCAATGTATCATTAAAATTATTTTTCGGGAATATTATATTTAGAGCCTCTGATAATATTTTTATGATTTAGTTGCAGTCAATATAATTTTATTTGTTAATAAAATTTCAGTTTTCTTATAAAAATGTTGTATTTATTAATTTTTATTGGCTTCCTTGATATTCCAGAAGAAATAAATTTTCCCGTTTTTTCGAAAAAGAAATCCCCTATTTTCCCTAAAATTAAACTACTGAACCGCCGTGATCCCTGAAATGTGCACTACTTCTTTGTGAACATGTTATTTGTATGGTAATTCTAATCTTTTTTTCAGACGTGTAAACGCCGCAACGGGGGGCGTGCAAAGCATGGTCGAGGCCATGTGAATCCTGTGCGTTGCACAAACTGCGCCCGATGTGTTCCCAAGGACAAAGCCATCAAAAAATTTGTCATCCGAAACATCGTTGAAGCTGCTGCTGTAAGAGACATTACAGAAGCCAGTGTGTATCAAGCATATCAGCTGCCGAAACTCTACGCGAAGTTGCACTACTGCGTTTCCTGCGCTATTCACTCGAAGGTTGTGCGGAACAGGTCGAAAGCTGATCGTCGTATTAGAACGCCTCCAGTTCGCAACTTCCCAAGGGTAATTTTATTTCATTCATACATTTAGAGTTCAGAAATATTTTCATTTAAAGCTTTGCACTGATCTTCAATCTATTTAGTAGCTTTTTTCAACTGCTTTTCACGGGAAATTTAAGGTACAGTACTGGCGAAAATTATGAAACCACCTGTTTTTTGTTAGTTGCATAAAATCAGATAATATACATAAAGTAAAATTTTTCTTCAGTTGCACGAAAGCTATCAAAATTCTACGTCGAATGTGATCCCAAAATAAAGTGTTTTTGTGAATTCCTTAAGAAGATATTGCCAAAAAAGTCCAAATTTCCTTAAATTTTTAATAACTCCTGAAATAGTGGACATTTTGAAGTATTCTTAGACTCGTTTTAAAAGTAAATTAACGTAGAATAGGGCTATTGTTTCATGCTAGTGCAGGGAAAAAGCGGGAATTGTACGGGAGTTTTTTTGGTGCGGAGAATGTACAGTATTTTCCAAGGAAAAATACTAAGATATTCTTGACACAATAGTCATATTCTACGTTAACTTATCTTTAAAAGTAGCCCCAGAGCACTTAAAAATATCAATTATTTCAGGAGTTATTCAAAATTTAAAACACTGTTGAAAATTTGACTTTTTTGCAATATCATCTGAATAATAGACAAAACTACTTCAACTCAGGGTCACTGGACGCAGAATTTTGGTATCTTTCATGCTACTTTCGGCCAAAAAAATTAGTTCGTGAATTATCAAAATTATTTGATTTTAAGTAACTAACAAAAAAACAGGTAGTCTCATAATTCTCGCCGGTACTGTAAATATCCCAGTAATTATCACAAGGATCACAATCAGTCCGTTATTCCCGCTTTTCCCCCTATTATTTTCAAAATCCCCCAAAATACCTTTATTTGAGAATTTTATTCCTCTTTACCCCTTTTTTGCATTCAAACAGAGTCCTGCACGGGCCGAGTGAACTCAGCCCAGCCCGGCCCGCGGGTCGTGGGCCGGGCTTTTTGACAGCCCGTTTGCAAAACAAAAGACTGTAAACCCAAGCCCAGCCCGGCCCG
>JBAGKK010480511.1:0-17090 GCA_037177015.1 Euceroptres primus
ATGTGTGGGTGTAAACTATGCATAGGTTATGTGTACACGCGGGATACCATCTGCGCAAGCGTTAACTACTATGATTTTCTATTAACGGCTAATGGTGGGAGCAGCAGATGAGGGGAAATAAATACATTTTTGCTTTATAAATGTGAATAATAGTTCCTTGTGAAAATTAAAAAGTTCACAAGAAAAATTATACAGGCAAATTGTAAACATTCGACATTGTAAGGTTATGTGGAGGTTTTCAGGAGGCAATATATTCCTCGTCTTTTCCACGACCGTCGCTCTTTCTTTTTTTCCTACTTTTGTACGCACAACACGTGTTTCTTGGCATTGTGCACAATTTTGTCAAATGATTTTCTAATTCACATGGGTTCATAACTTCCTATGCACTACAGTCGGACCTCCACCATGTAAACTTCCACCATGTCATATTCCCTTCATCTGCTGCCACCACCATTAGCCGTTAATAGTAGATCATAGTAGTTGACGTTTGCTCAGATGGTATCCCGCGTGTGCACACAACCTATACATAGTTTACACCTACACATGGATACATACGTGTGTGCGCAAATGCCTGCTGCGCAACTTTCAATTTCCCCTCCGAGCTACCTCCATCAAGTAATAACTCCCCCCAAAATCATGACATGGTATGGTGGTGGTCCGACTGTATATAGTTTGCTCTGTCCATGCATAGCCACCATGTTTTGGAAAGACCCCCCGAACCGATTGGGGTGGACTCCGCGCGCCAGTTAGGCTTAGTTCTTCTGATTTATAGGTCCATGTTTCTTACATTTCACAGGATTTTTTAAAAACAATATTTACAAATATTTTCTTGGGAATATTCCAAAATAAAAAAATCATTTATTTGAATTAGAATTTTCACATCTAATGGACTTTATTTTATAAAATTTCAATATGGATTTTAATCTTTGTTACATATTCATTAGTCGAGAATAAATATATTGGAATATCCAATATAAATATTGGAATATTACATGTCTGATATTTAACTTTATTTTTGATTTTATTAAGCGAGTAAGGGCCTTATATCCTATATATAATTTTGATCGAATCAAAAATTGAAAATCCCCATCTCCCTAGGGTTGAATTTAATTCAAGTTTTGGATTCAAGCGGATTAACTCGAAAAGTTTTGGAAACTGATTTCGCATTCATTTACACTCTGATGGATTAATTTTCTTTCCGATTGATTTGGAAACTTCTACCAGGGATTACACATCGAATTTCAATAAATTTGTTATGAAAAATAACATGCATTACTCGGAATGTAACACAACGATCGCAACTCATGTGAGTGCAGACCTCGCTTCGCTCGGGCAGCAAATTTCACACTCGTTGCAATCGCTGTGTTTCATCCCTTGTAATACAACATACTATTCTGCATCGCTCGAAATTTTGTTATACTAAGTGGTACAAATTGATTATTGAAAATTCCAAGGTACATCTCATGATTTGAAAATGGTACATTTTGCAGATTTTCCACTATTTTCCAGTCTATATCTACTATTTTCTTTTTCCGTGAGTTTAGAAGGAGATGCGATATGAAAAGAGTCGCGATCTGAAAAGAGACCTAGTAGCAAGTCGACAATAATTCTCTCTGAAGTAGCGGTACTAAACCAACTGAGGCATCCAAGCATCTGTTGCTTCGTCCAGTGCAAACGACAAGTCTTTCGTTTCTTGGTAAACAATTAAGATGCAACCTGGCCCAGATGTTGTAACTACCGTTTCACGCGATACAAATGCCCGCCACACTTCTGCCCGCATTGTCAATCCGATGACATGATAAACCGCCAGCGATGATTGATTGATCAAGACCTGAGAACGTCAAGGATCGATCTTATTTTCTGCACGCAGGTTCCGAGAAACTTTGCCTCATCTGCTCTCTTATTTCTCAACCTCATTCAATTCGCAATTGGGTTTCAAGTCACATCCACTGTAAAATTTATTTTATTTTTAAATTAATTATTTGACTACATACTTTATTTTCTCAAAAGTCTTCTTTAAAACCCTCAAAAGATTTGGATTTTTAAACAAGTTTTCAAAAATCAATCTTTTTTTTGGTTAGGAATTTAGATTTCTCAATGAACCACCTTATGCAAAGAGAAATTATGATCTTTGTAAAAAAGGCTCAAACATGAACTGCACATTACCTTAACCTCAATTTTCCGGCTCTTTAAAGACAAAGGTACATCAACAAAAAACATTTCACAGCGTTTGAAAATTTTATTTTATTCACACGAGCTTTATATGTTAAATTAATTTTCAAAATATATTATATTGCCAGTGATCTCTAAATCGTTTTCAGATTGTTTCTTTATAACAAGCCAACTTGTTATAAATTTCAAAATTATTTTCTTTTAAATATATAGAGTGGAGATAAAAAATTTTAAAAATATTGTAAAAATTTATTTTTTCGCACTTTATTTGACTGTGCCTCCAGATTTTCGATTATATTTTTATTTATACCGATTACCGAGTGAACATTTTAAATATATTTTAATTTCCCATTTCTAAACAAAGGCACCTAAAATTTTGAAACTTTACCAAAAACTACTTCGAAGTACATAAGTACTTTATCTCAGTGGTATTCAAAAAAATATATTAAATAATGAAAATGTGTAAAACTGTTGAGACTTGAATTTCACAACTTTTTGGCAACGGCCCGGTAAATTAGGTTACACAATATTTATTTCAAAATGTTTTGGAAGATTTCGACTTTTGCTATTTAAATATTTCGTATGTTAGCAATCAGGAAACAAATTAAATTTTCATATTGGAGAAAAGTGTCAAAGAAAAAAGATTTAAAAAATTATTATGTCAGTTATGTGGCACGTGACACATTTATAATCATAACAAGCATACTCTCGCACGGAAGTCGCCCTCAACATCAACCCGTTTGACTGCTTCCGAGCGTTCGATAAGTTTCAAAATTATATCGATCGGTATAATCTAAAGTCCATACGCTTTCAGCAAAGTAATATTTCATTTTAGTTTCAATAATTTTAGTCCATGAGATTGAAACTAAATCAAAATCTAAATCTTGTTCTTGAACTATCTCTAGTACAATCTATACGCATCTATAAATAATAATTATTATCGAATCGAAGAGAGAGTAGAATCTTAATGACCCTTCAAAAAATTCTCCACCGTTAAACTTTTATAGGATCTTTATTTTTACAGCGTGCTTGCAACATTAAGTACATACATAATTACGACTGACCCCTAAGTGAACCCTGTTAATAAAAATTCTCACTTAAAATTCACAGTATCTAGAAATTTAGTTAAAATTTATTTTAAATAATGGCTTTTGACTGAAAATAATGGTGAAAAATACTTGCTTGAGTTTTATATTGCGATTACATCATGCTGTTAATTTCAATGCAAAACATATGAGACTATTTGATCCAACAATTTAGGATTGAAGTTTGAATTAATTTAGTATATCCCGCGATTATTTTTTTTTTGCATTTTGTATATTAATATGTAATTCTGATGAATTTTCAAAAGAAGATAGGTGTAAAAAATTATTTCAATTATTAATTTATGAATAAAATCCGTGAATATAAATGGACAAGTCAACACGTGGTGACCTTTATTGGTAATACCTTCCCTTAATGCAAGGATACACTGGAGCCCCGGTTTCCCAGGGGTTTCGGGAAAACCTGAATGGCCTTCGAGAAAACCGGGGTTCTCTCAAACGTAAACAAGTCAGAGCCGTATGAACTATTTCTGTTTCATTTTTGTCACGAGTGAAAAATATTTTTTAAATTAAGTTTAATGTAACGTTTATTTTAATTTTAAGTTTTATTTATATATTATTTATTAATTATTATATATAACGCATAACCATAACACTGAAAACGAATTGAAGTGAACTGACGAAATTATCCGCTTAGGATACTGCCCGCTTTGTTTCTACGGTACTTGCGCAACTCCGCTGAACTCCGAGCTCAGCTTTCTCATCCCCTTGGACCCCTCACCTTCGGCGAGAATTCCTGGAACTGGTATACCGGGGGTAAATAAACCGGGGCTCGAGTGTACTTTTAACTGTGTTGTTGAGAAAAATTTAAATTTCAAACACAAGTTTTAGTTGCAGGATTAAGAATCATTTGATGGAATCAGGTGTGAAAGTTAGTCTCAAGTGGATATGATTGTTACTCTGGCCTTGCAAATCGGAACGCGCCGTTTTAATAGTCAAGCTTAAAGACGCAATTGGCATTGAAAAAATAGCTCTGGGTGGTATAAAGTGAAACTCTGGCATCACATTGCTACGCTCTGAAATACATCTGCATTTTGTAGCCACAAGCCACGACCTTAAATTAACCAGAAGTAGGAATCCGAGAGAGTTTAACAAGCTTTGGGACTGCGGCACTGATCACTTACTCCGCTTACTTACTCGCACATTACCCTACCTCTTACCTGGCACGTCTGCGATTCATCATTTTTTTCTCGTTTCCCGAGCCGCCGTACCGCTCCGGAGGCATGCGTACCTACCTACCTTGCTACTCGATTTACGTTTCTGTTTGCCTGTCTGCTCTCGCGATATCTGCCTGGAACATCGTAGACTGCCTGGTGCGATTAGATGGTGCAGATTCGCTGTGGTAGATTAGCGAGTAACTTTCTCTGATTCCCATTGGTTTGTACCAGGCAGGCGCAGGCATTGAGGCCAAGAATAAATGGCGCTCCAACTTATGAGTGCGGTTCATTTCTTCAATTGACCCCCAGGAGAAGGAGGAGGTCAGAAGCTAAGCGGAGTGTGTCGCTAAAGCGGGAAGGAGTTAAAACATCGTAGTTGGAACTCGGAACGACGTGCAAATTGTTCATCAAGCTAGACTCAGCTAGAGGCTAGAGTAGAGGTGTAGTGATCAGGATACATGTACATTTTTAACGGATGGGAAAAATTCTTAGCCGGTGATGTTTAGCGTTGGCACACTTTTAAGGATCTTTCTCGTTGGAAAACCAAGGGCTTGGATCTGCTAGTTGAGATAAGCCGAATGGGCAATTTAGAGATAAGCTTTGAAATGTTGCTTTGAAATGTTTAATTTCTGTTTATGTTAATGGGGGACTTCTCGTTTTATTCATGGGAGAGTTGACTTTCAAAAACTGTTTCAAGAACTTTTTTAATGAAAAATTTTGGAATGACATATTGCAATATATTATATATTCTACAATTCTACATTTAAAATTTTTATTTTAAAAATACTAATAATTGTCGGCGCTATATACACTTTTCATTTTGAATATAGCTGAATTGAGGATTAAATTAAAAATCAAACTAATCATAAGAAAATTTGAGCTTAAAAATTTCAAGATGTCTAATATATTTTTGTCTTGCATAGAAATTTATCAAAGCACGCTAGTCACATTTATTTAATGCTTTGACAGACATTCATTTTATATGTCAATTGCATGATTCATGATAAGTTTTACTAAAGAACACCGTCAGATGAAGGATTGAATCATCTGCATTGAAAACTTGTAGCCTCAGGGAGTCCTGTTTACCCGTCAAATATATGTATACATACAAGAAAACTCTGACCGCCATTTAACATTTCACTCTGCATGAAATAAGATGTATCAGGAATTCATGCATTTGGACTTTTACTTGCCCAAAAACTGAAACTGATTCAGCTTCATAAAATGATAAATATAATTCGCTCTGGATTGCGCCAAATCTGAAAGTAATTGAATTTCGATTTGAATATCATTTGCAAACATCTTTCACCCTTAATTTACTAACCCGTAACTATAACTGACTCTTACGTTACCTGGTTCTACGTAAGTCAGGAAAAGGTCTTAAAAATCGCGCCTTAATTTCCATTTTCCTTATGCGGAATATAGTTACTCCAAAGTGCAACTCTATAACGGCGCTCCAGTCGTGATTACCATCGCGTTTCCATATCGCTATGATACGTGACAGAATGATGCTTCATTCTGAAAGGTTCTTGCTTAATTAACAAGGTTAAGATTATTTATCGACGCTGCAGTAGTTCCTTGACGCTTTCTATGCGTCCTTTGCGCTCATATTCCGCAAGAGATATGAGATACGAGTATAAGTACAACGACCTCAATCCCTCTGATCACGTACCCCAAAAGTAATTAATAACAACACAGGATTAGCCAATTAAGTTCTCATAATCGTCTAACTGTTGAGCGACGGTTTGAGCGATTGTTCAGCAATAATTAGCTGATTTTTTATATTCTCTCAACTTGAGGGGGAGGTTCTTGTAATTTATAGTGGTTAAGCCACGACTTTCTAGGCAGATTAGTTGTCTGCTATCAGGTGTCTGAAACTTACGTGCAGAAACGATCTGAATTCTTGAGTGTCAGGAAAATTGTATGTAATTAGTCGACTCATGACGTGTATTGGCGTAAAAGAGCACGTCGATCGAAAAATTAAATGCCGTTTTATAACACACATTCACGCACGCATAGAAGCATTTACTAGTCAATTGCTCACTATATATCGTAGGTTTCGATCCATCAATTCAACATTTTTCATTTTCTTAATTATTGCCTTCGTTAGTAGATTTTTTGTGAAAAACTCTATTCAAGCTTTTTGAACAATGTAGTTATCTTGGCAAATCATTCTCTAATTATATTAATGTCAGTTATTAATAGAAAATTGAGCTTTAGAGAGGTTTCCCTCAATTTTTATTCTTATATTATAATTTGAAATCACTCACAGTTCTTTGAATAAAAAAATTGTTTTTTTTTAATATTTTAAAAATTAATTATTATTTATTTATGTCTTAACTACGAGCAAAATACTTATATTTTGTTTGAAATATTTTATATTCAGCACAGTCACATTTATTTCGATACATAAAATTTCTTTAATTCAAAAATGTTATTTTTCAATTTTGAAATTTGAATTTCTCAAATTCCAATTTTTTAAACCATTCGAAACTTTGGAAAAGTCGCAATTTGAAAGTATTTTTAATTATTCGAAAGCCTTTATTTTAATTTGTGTTATTAAAAGAAACTATGAAAGTCTTGCAATTGTTTCCATGCCTTTTGTTTTCACATTTCCTAAGAAGATAAAAATTGCCAAACGGAATCGTAAATTATGTAAAAGGTAGCAGAAAAGCAAAATTATGTCGATCGTTTCTATTATAGTAAGAGATTAAAATTTTCTTTATGCTCTTCTTATTCTAGATTTTAATAAATATGGCCGGTTATGTGCCTAACTGTCGATTCGTAGCGTAGCGTATTTTGCGTGCTTTGTTCTCCTTCTCATGTTCTCTTTGTCCTTTTTTATGTGTCCGTATTAATAGGTATAATTTTTCCCATATCGCAGCAGACGCATTAAGCCGAATAGCGCACTTCCTCATCCGGGCGATCTGAAACTCTGTCAAAATCATTACTGCTCAGATTTCGTCTCAAGAGGTCATTCCCTAAATTAAAAAATCTTCTAACGAAAAATAGATTTTTAAATTAGATAATGAAATTTTAAGAAAATTGCAGAAAGTGTTTAATAAATTGATTATTCAGAGAAAAATTTCGAAGAAAGAAAATTTCTTTTGTTTAGAATGCATACTGCATAGTGTTTGGGAAAAAAAGATAAAATATTGAGGCTAGATCCTAACTTGGAAGCAGTTTTGACTTTTATGTTGGAAAAGATTTATTGACTTGGGTATACCTTTATATTTTTAAGATTCTTGTGATTTCCACTTCTTGTTTATATCAAGTATGATTACAATATTAAGCAGTTGGAACTTTCATTTCAGCTCCATTCACCATCTGGTTTAAATACACTAAAGATAATCTGGTATTTAAGATTTCCAAAATTTGTCCTTTTATTTTATAAATACTCATCACTTATTAAGTAATTACTTATATCTGTCAGAAAATTCAAATTATTCAAAAAATAATAAATACTTTACGCATACTTCGTTAATTTTTTATGAATGAGAATTTCCATATGTGACTCGCATCATGAAAATGGCGAATCGTTGAAATGTACAGTCTATTTTCAATCAATGAATATTAATAATAAGTCCTCAAAACTAGAAAGCAAGTGCCCTTAACGAATAAACGCGTATCTTAAATTCTGAAATTGAAAAAAAGGCATGCAAATAAAGCTCTTTTGTCAAAGCAGGTGAATTCTCAGGGTTTGAGAGTTTCGTGGTTCACAGTCGACAGATCGTAAAAATTAAAATGAAAGAACGCGCTCCGTGGGGTTAAAACTATAATTATTAATTTTACATTTTATTACTACATACGTGGAACCTCTGGAACCATGCATAATAAGACTCTGAGGGGGGAGGCTTATGAACTGTGCGGCGGTTTCCTGTTGACTATAATCGACAGGAATTTTAGCCTTGATTTTAGCAGCCTCAGGTGTACATGCACTGGTAATATATTTATGGTTATTGCTACTGCAAACCACGTGTGCCGAACCCTGTGTCTCGAGTGAACTTTTTGCCGTAAATGTAGGCCATCACCCGACTGCTTTTTTGACTCGTTTTTTCTCTCCAGTCCTACTGTTGTTTCGTTACAATAAACGACTTCTGACACTTGTTTTGTTTATTTTGCTCCATTCTTTTTGACGAGAGCGATTTCTACCGAAAGTACAGACGACCGAAACGACGAGGACAATTACCACGTTCCCTTTGCTGCAGAGATCTTAACCCATTAACCTATTAAATTCCGCCTTGGCTTTTGCTCAATTCGAGAGAATTAGTTTTATTATCATGACGGAAATTAATTTTTAAAATTAGAACCTTAGTGGAGTAATTGAGTTTTTAATTTAAAATTGGTTTTGAATTGTGGTATGAAGCATTAAGTTGTCAGTCGAGAAGGGATGTAAAATAGAGTTTAATATTTAATATCGACAAAGGAGACATGGAAAACTGCTGAATTTATTTCGGAAGAGATAATGTATAGGGTGATTTCAAATTTAGTGCTTAATAAAAAGTTCATTTTTGAATTTTTAAGTATTTTAAAGGTATTTTAAAAGGATTTTTCTTCTTTAAGTGTTTATATCCCTTTGAGTGGTCGAAAAGCAAGGCTTTTTAAGAGAATTTAAAAAAAAATGTACTTATAAAGCAATGAAAATGAAGTTTGGAGGGTTTATTTTATATATATATATATATATATATATATCTTTGAGTACTCAAATCAATTTTTTATTTTCCAAAAAAATACAAAATGGTGGCCCAGTGACCGATAGAAAGAGGACGCCTTTTTTTGAGGCCCTCCACAGGCGGAAAAGTTGAAAACGCACATCAGCACTTAGGGCAAACAAAAAAATTTTTTCATTATCTACATTAGTTTCTTTTTACCGGCCACTGGCCCGCCATTTTTTATTTTTTTGAAAAATAAAAAATTGATTTGAGTACCCAAAGATATGTATAATAAACCCTCCAAACTTTATTTTTATTGCTTTATAAGTATTTAAAAAAAAAATTCCCCCAAAAAGCCTTGTTTTTCGACCACTCAAAGGGATATAACCCCTTAAACTTAAAAGAATCTTTAAAATTCTTTTCATTTGGTTTTATTAAAATTAAGTAATTTATAAATAATAAGTATAATAAATCTTTATTACTGTATCATTCTTGAGCTATTTAATTTTAATAAAGACCAAAAGAGTATAAAATTTTAGAAAATATTTTAAGAAAGAAAATTAAACTGAAATTAAAATTACGATTTGTATTAGGCAAGATTGAAGAAAAAGCATAAAATGTTAAATAACTATGGTTCAATAAATAATTATGACCCAAACTATTTTTTAAATTGTGCAATAATTTCTCTTTTTTAAAACTCACCATAATTAATTATTATTTCATGTATGTAATTACGTATCTATTTCATAAATCTTTTTTTAGTTTGATGTTATGTCAATGGTCAAACCACCTTAAGTCATAATTTATGTACATATAAAATTGTTAATTCCGAGGGAAATTTAGAGTTGGTTAATCTTGTGAAGTAATTTGAAGTAAAAGGGAAATACGTTTCTACTGAAACTGAAAGAGACAGGAACATAGTAAAAACCCTTTACGTAATGTCTTACTGAACGGTCCTTTAAACTCTTTAAAGATTAATGTTCTCATGCTTATTTAGGAATTTCAAAACTGGTGTGACAGACTTTCACTGATTTCGAGTACTCAGAGGAATAAGGCTGGTGCATTTATTTGCTTATGCTTTATAATATTTACATTTTATAATAGTGAAATTAGATGTAGAACCTTAACTCTTTTGCTGCCTGGATGGTCCATTCTTCTAAATTAAAGCGATTGTTCGACCCATCATCAGATACTCAGATTGATGTCAGTGAATGATATTGTCCACTCAAATTGTCAGCCGCCTCTTGCGCCTGGCTGACGTGCTTCGAATAGTAATCAGCTACCTCTTCTATCCCCTTTTTCTTTTTCTTGTTCTTTTGTGCCTTCAGTCCTTTCTTTTATAAGAAATATCATCCTGATATTTAGACCTCATAACGAGTCCTACGTTCAGAACTCTCGCTTAAAATATTTTGGCTTTTCCTTATTCTATAGGTTCGTAAATTTTGATGATAAATTAAACTTAACATTTTGAACCTGAAGGGTCTTTGTTCTGTCACAAGACTGAAGTTAAGATCTGTGGAAAACATTCAAGGAATCTTATCTCTGACTATCTACATATATATTTTCTACATTTTATGACCCCGACGCGGTTGACCTTGGGGTCCTTTTTTCCATTAATAATATTCTACACCATAAATTTAAGCTGACTTTCAAGGTCGTACAGGTGATATAATGTAAATGCAAGTAATTGCGGTTACGTCAGGTTTGCAATAATGCCATGTTCGTTTTTGTTTTTAATGTGTGATTTTCTCTCACGCAACGTGATTTAGTTCCTGAAACACACCACAAAGTGACAATGAAAATTTACCTTTGCAAATGTTCCTTTGTCTTGAAAATTTACACGTTAGTTTCCCCTATCGCAATTTTACCATTTCAGGCAGGATGTTCTGGAAACTTTCTTCAATGCTCACTATGCTGAGGTTCAGATCTTGATTATTTATATCTATATAACAATAGTTCGTTTTGATCCTTTGAAATCTCGATAGAAAAACTGTCCATTTTCATAATCTGAAATTCTTTTAAGGTTTTCTATTATCTTTTTTTTGTGGAGTTTACGTAACAATCCCTTGTTATTGTCTTTTATGATGTCGTTGACCTTTTCTGATCTTTTATAAGAATACAAAAGAGGCAGGGTTGTTTTTTTATTGCCTTGGACTTTACTTGTTCGATATAATTATGACTTGACGAGTTTCAATTTGATTTTTCGTAGTTTGTTCCTTTATTTCTTTTTGGGGTTTTCTCTTTTCTAATTGTAAGAACTAATCTCTAAAACGGTATTACTTTATCAGAGATACAAGTCATTGTCTGATGACTTGATGAGGGGAGGGGTTAATGTCATATTGTCTTTTTTATTCATCAACTTCCTCACATTCACTTCTGAAATTCCGAACCTTTTTTAATTGCAATGTGAATTGAGCCCAAGGGCTACGAAAGTAATGATTAGAGTCTCTCCAATAAGATACAGCGATTGCATGACTCGAGTTTTTGGTCATGCTTTTCGTAACGCTTGCCACTTTACGGCCAAAATTTTATGACTCCTGTTGGACTTGTTCCAAAATTTAAAGCTTTCTTTATTCAAAATTAAATTTCTCTCAACATTTTATAATTTAAAAATTACAAACCTACCTTAATAATAAAGTAATTTATTCGCACCTCCTCGAATTTAAATTGAAACAAATTCATTTATATGGGTAGTTGCCAAAGAGTTGTGAAATTTGGACTATCGATTTTTTGAAGAAGAAAAAAACTTCTCGGAACTAGCTGAAGTATTTTTTTCCTTTATTTTTAATCCAAAGTATGTAAAATAAAAGTACCAATTTAAGAGATCAAGAATCATTTTTGTAGTGAGAATAAATAATTTAAACGTTAGGAAGATGGTTACCGAGTGGACGTTCAATAAACGCAGAAAAATAAATTTCAAAATTATTTTTAAAATATGTAGAGTAGAGATAAAATTGTTTAAAAATACTGTAAAAATTTCTTTTTTCGCGCTCTATTTGACTATGCCTCCAGATTTTTGATTATATTTTTATTTAATTAACATTTTAAAAAAATTTGAACAATGAACATGCTTTTGCTTATACGAGCACTTGCGTATAGGAATAAAAGTAATGAGTTTTCAGTTAGTGATTTTTTTTTCGAATTCTAACCTAAAATATGAGGGTTATCGAGTGGACATGAAACTTCAGGGACAAACTTCTAAACATTTATAAACACCTTCAAATCTAAAATATTTATGTCTATTCATAATTTTTAGATTCTCTAACTTAATACAAATGACTCGTATGAGTATTAATCATTTATAAAATTTTGCTGACATTTCTCAATTTTAGTTTGTGAATCTGTATTTGATGAGAATATGTTACCGAGTTGACATTCTGGCTATATTTTAATTTCTCATTTCTAAACAAAGGCACCTAAAATTTTGAAACTTTAACAAAAATTACTTTGATGTAAGTACTTTATCCTAGGACCTAGTGATATTAAAAAAAATATATTAAATAATGAAAATGTGTCAAACTGACGGGATTTGAATTTGACAACTTTGCAGCAACGACCCATATGTATATATAATCATAGATAGAAAATGAACGGAGAAAAAGCTTTTAGTCACTAGTGTGAAACGCTAGTTATTTATTTTCGATATATCTCACATTGTGACGAGATGATTTTCATGGCACGATTTCTGAGGCAATTACTTTGAGAGGTCGTTGAGTCGTTCAGAGGCATTGGACAGAGGGGTGTAATCAGCACGCGGTTCGATTTAAAGCGAGTGATCCGTTTCGGTTTCAAATTCTCTTTTTTGATTCCCTGTGGCAAAGAGATGACCGTGCAATAAACAAAGTAAACTCAATGCTGAGCTATATACACGTGCTGAGTGCTATCAACTTAAATCCTGACAGGAAACGCGATCGAAAGTTAAATCGAAACCTAAAGGGTGGAATCAAGACCTCAATGTTTTTTAAATTTCTCCTTTTCGCATTTTCTCTGGCACACTTTGGACAAATTTTTTAATATAACACTGTGACTTGTATCTTTTTTCAGAAAAAGGTAAACTGACTTTTAGAAATCATTATCGATTGAAAAGATAATTATTTACAACTTTGAATAACTTCAGAAATTAACTTTTCAATCGATTTCCCACGAGAGATAATCGTTCTTCGTTCACGATAAGGCTACGGGTGTATAATTGAAAAGTGTAAAACTCTGGGTGAAATACTGTCGATGTTTCTTGGTTTAGAAATTAATTTCTTCTCGTTTCAGACTTCAGGAGCATTATCATCATCATCATCATCATCATCATCATCATTCTAGCTGACTTAAATTGCCTCAATTGGTTAATAGATGCGGGTCTCTGTTGTGCGAGATTCCTCTGTGCCCATTGTTCTTTTCGTGAGTCAGAGTCATACACCCTGCAGACTCCTTCATAGGAGCAACGATCTAACTTTCACTCTAATGCAAGGAAGAGTCAAGTCCTTGTCGGCTTGCTCCGTCTGACGACGATGATTAATCGATTCTGTTACACAAGGCTTCTATATATTGGAAATTCGTATGCATTGATAACTGTCGATCTATTGATCCGAAAATTATTCTAGTCTTAAATTTGCACGAGGAAAATATACCTCTAGAAAAAAGAACCTTTTTAGCGAGTAGAGAGGGTAATTCCGATAATTCTAGAGATCTGATGGAAGAGTTTTTAATAGTGAAAAGGTTTGTAATGGTGCGCAGATATAGAGCTGAATCTGCAGTACAGAGTCAGCAGTATTTAAAAATAGTTAATTAAGATACTTATCCAGGTTTGGTTGACGTACATAAATTTATTTGATGGCAACACCCAAAACTGCTTTCTTCGACCTGTCAGTCAGAAGGGTAAATGTAAACGTGCTTACTTTTCTGCGAAAGTACCCCAATTACAGGGAACACTCTCTTCATAGTTAAAATATCCAACTTAACTTTTTTCATGATGCTCCACATCCACATAGTTTTCTCTCCAGCGAGCTGTAGCCTTGCTGCCAATTACTTCAAGTGCGGCCTACTCAAAGTGTATCTTTGTCGGATAACCCGGTCGATATTCCTAGATTCGTTTGCTGTTTTGCAGGAATGCCGAGATTACTAAGTTGAGTTGTGTCCATCTAAGACTTTATCGTGCATAAATCTTGATGGAAAAAAATTCCAGGTGTCTAGGAAATTTTTATACGCGGGTTTGATTACATCTTGACATTTTTCAGAAGGCAATTATAATTTAATGTTATCAAAAGTTGAGTTCTCAAATTCAGGATTCAAATCACCTAAAAAATCGAGGAAAATCTGGAGAACAATTTTACTTATTTATTTTTTTTATTTAAAAATGTTTAGAAGTTAGTTTTTCAATTTTCAAAAACTAATGCTTTGTGAATGTTCTGACTGGATTTTAGGAGCAATTTACCAGAAACAAAATTAATGTTATATGTATATAATCGGAAAATGTCATTTTTTTAAACTTTCAACTTATCCCTCAATTGATTTATCGTGGATGCTACATTTTTGAAGTGAAAACTCCTTTAGACCCGTTAGGGTAAGTCGGTTATTAGGAGCGTTTTATAATACTTAACTCACCTCAGTCGTAAAATTATTTTACGTTGTACGTTTTTGAGATGTACTATTAATTATTTTGCTTATTACAATGTCAACCGAGGGGTTATTCACTAGGCAATCGACTGCCGTGAATTCCTCTGATTTCCATCGATTGCTAATGAGTGCAAGGGAGGCAGAAATAGAAAAACAATTGAAAAAAAAGAGAGATAGACTGAGATTTCCGAGTTTGATTTCCGGAGTGAATATCCCCTCGATGTCAACTTCTTTTATTTACATCAGTTTTGAAATGCTTATTTTTGCAAGTCACTGATCTCAAGTACGTGTATACTAACACAAATATATACAAATTTTTTCTAAAGAAAAAGTTTAAAGATCCTCTTACATCAAAGCGTCAAACCCAGTCACGCTATTTAAAACTTTGTTCAAATATAATAAAAGTATCTTTCTGCTCGAATTTTAACGTTCAACAAAACGTAATCTCGCTTTCGTACACGTGACAAGGACAAACTTTATAATTATTCTACATCATCTTTCTTCTGAAAATGAAGGTCGCACTTGAAACTAAACAGAATTATTTTCTCAAATTAAAGTTAAGGTCAACTTAAAATCTCATAAATTTGAAATTAGGATTTAATAATAAGAGAGCATAATCTTAAATCTAGGAAAAAATCGGAATAAATTTTCAGCATCAGGGTTTTATTATAGATACAAAAGAATTCTAGATCACGAATCGTTTAGGAACCAGTTTGAGAGCAGTTTGACCACAGGTCAAGTTATATAACTTTTCCCTCATACTAGATTAAGCCTGATAGAGCGATTATCTGAGAATCATGCAATTGGAAATTACTCTAATTGTAGTCGACACTCTGATACTTTCAGTATATTTACCAAGATATAATAGAAAGTAAAAAGTTTGCTCGAGGCACGTTTGCTCGTTTGAAATCTCTATTGTGCTCTGTTGCAACTCTGGCTGGCGGAAGGCATTACCGAAAACAGGATGTTCAGTTCGCTTCATTTTGTGCCCATGTATCTGAGCTTTTTTTCTGGCCAATCTGGCCCTTAATTTTCTTCTAAAACCTCTGAACCTCTACACGCTACGTGAAACAGCATAATAAAAGTGGATTAGAAAGTGTGCACAATAATTTTGTTGATTTTGTGTCTTATGTAAATACATGTAAGACGAATAACCATCGAACGACGTTAACGCCCATGTGGGTGGATTTGATCGGGGAAAATAGAATTTATTATGCAGATATCACTCAGCGTCATGCTGATGCCACATATATTTCACGGGGGAGAAAGTTGAATAAAAAATTCTGATCTTCTGATGTGTTATTATCTTATCTTTAATGATCATATTGCATTAGACATGCGCAAGTTTTTAAAATTTAATTTTGTAATCAAAATGTTAAAAGAGCTTTATGGGGATTTTATCACGTGTCGTTTCGGGAGACTACACATTTTTTAGGTACTGAATTTTTTATATATAAATGATATCCTAAGTGGCCTAAATGTTTCTTGACTCTCACTTTCGAATTTACAAAAAAATGTGATACGGTATTATATCGATCATTAGAAATGGGACGTGAATTAAAAATCTTACGAATTGGGGAAAGTTAAAATACGTAAATTTTTTTTATAGGTCGATGCTAATTTATGAATTTCTAATATTATTTTCTCAACATATCAAATGTGTTGAATTATCATTCATTATGTATTAAAATCAATTAATCTTTGTGTAGTAATAATTAATATAATCTTTTTCCATTCTTAGAAATAATTTTCCCTTTTTCAGGAATCTGATAAATTTCAAAAATTCTGAAAGAAAAAGAACCAAGAGTTTTTAATAAAAATTTTTAAGATCCTGTTGATAGAAACAATCAAGGTATGTTTCAGCTCGAACTTTTAGAGTAGGCACTTTGGAACTGTTTGCTTTTTTTTCTAGAGCGAATTAAAAGTTGGGCTTAATAAATCATGTAGTGTTCTCGTCTTCGGTGTTTCACTTGGAAGTCAGAAGGAAGAAGTTTAATCTGCAAAGTCTGTGTTTCGTTATTTTAATTTTTTCCAGGCTCAAAAATGAATCCTAACAGAACTCACCAACACTGAGAAAAAAATACTTTTGAATCTATAGCATATGCTATTGCGATATGCCAAAAGTAGATGCTATTGATTTATAATAATATACTATAGAATTTTCAGTATGTATCACTGTTGATTCAAATCTGTAAACTTTGATTCAAAAATAGTAGATTTTGATTCAACAGCGATGTTATAAATTCCAGAGCATATTACTTGAAATCTATAGCATCTGCTTTTGTCAGATAGTAATAGCATATGTTATAGATTCAAAAGTATTTTATACCACTCTAACCTCAAAATCTCAACTTTGACTTAATTTTTCGGCTCTCGTGGTATAAAATACTGTTCGATAC
>JBAGKK010480522.1:0-16568 GCA_037177015.1 Euceroptres primus
ATATATATATATATATATATATATATATATATATGTGTGTGTGTGTGTGTGTGTATGTGTGCACACCCACATACATGCTTCATTATTGGAACATTATTTCTCATTACAAGTAGGAATAATCAATGGCTTTACGTTTTCATGTTTCTGACATTACGTGTTATGAAAAATTAACCTGAAAGTTGATGTCGAGATGAACGTTGCGTTATACAACTGCTCTCAGTATAATTAGTTTAATCACGTGATGGATGCTAATATATAAAATGCATCTTATACGCTTTTGTATTATCATATTACCTCTAAAAAATTCAGAAATAACCTTTGAAGAATATATGTAAAATAGAAAAAGATTATGTGGAAGAAATTAATATGCATTAAGATAATAATGATAAATTAAATATGATATTTTATTTCTTTGTCTGGGAGAGATTGGTCAAAGATATAAAGATGCTTGAATAATAATCTATAACATTGATCAACAAAAATGACCTATGTCCTCGCTGAATGCGACATATCATTTCCGAAGTACTTTTCAATGCTGAAAACGAATCTGGTTTCCGTTTGATGCTACCACGTATAGTTTAATAGATATTTGTAACTAAAATTGTTAATAAAAAATTATTTAACAATTTTTTTTAGAGTGAAAATTTTTTGCTCGCCTTCAACGCAGGTCATTTCGATGAGCTTTTAACGCAGTTTTCGAATATCGTCTTACTTTAGCGATATCTATAACGGTTTTTGAGATATTCTTAAAAAACTGAAAAAAGTGCTATTAATGTTCTAAAATTTCAGTTCTCTGTAATTCAGAATATATTTACTTTTTTTATTAAACAATAGGTCGATTTGTTTTTTTTTCATGAAGAATAATTGGAAAAAAATTTAAATTCGGATTATCCGTTTCTGAAATATCTTGAAAAATGTGTACCCTTCTTTTTAATTTCCGAAAACTTGTACTAAATGCTGTACTGGGCATCAGATCTTCATTTATCCGTATTAAAATGTTCGACGTTTGCTTGAACGAACATGTTTTTTGATTGGATCGTGACGGATGAGACTCCAACAATAATTATTTAAATAATTTTTACAAACACCACTCACTTTAACCAAATTTTCATGAATAGGCTTCATTTTTTTTCTGCGCAATCAACTCGAGATTATTTGACACAGTCTCCTTGCTGTCATATTTTTCAAAATTACAAAAATTGTTCATTATATGAACAATTTTTACAAACAAATGCACATTTTGACCATTTTTTCATGAATAGGCCTAATTTTTTGTGGAATGAACTAGAAATGTCTTTCCAGGGACTCCTTGTTGTCATATTTTTCATAGTGATAAAACCTGTTAATTATCTAAATAATTTTAAAAAACAAATGCCCATTTTTACCTTTTTTCATAAATAGACTTCATTTTTTTGCGGAATAAACTTAAAATGTTTTGCCAAAGACTCCTTGCTACCATATTTTTCATAATGACAATAATTGCTACTTATGTCAACAATTTTTATAAGCAAATGCACATTGAAATAATTTTTTCATGAAAAGGCCTAATTTTATTTGGCATGAACTGCAAATGTCTTTCCAGGGTCTCCTTGCTATCATATTTTTCAAAGGGACAAAAACTGTTAATAATGAGATTAATTATTTAAATGATTTTTATAAACAAATGCCAATTTTCACCTTTTTTCATAAATAGACTTAATTTTTTTGCGGAATCGACTCGAAATGTTTTGCCGAAGACTCCTTGCTACCATATTTTTCATAATGACTATAATTGCTACTTATATCAAAAATTTGTATTAACAAATGCATATTGAAATCATTTTTTTCATGAATAGGCCTAATTTTATTTGGCATGAACTGCAAATGTCTTTCCGGGGACTCCTTGCTATCTTATTTTTCAAAGTGACAAGAACTGTTAATAACGAGGTTAATTATATAAACTATTTTTATAAACAAATGCCAATTTTCAACTTTTTCACATAAATAGACTTCATTTTTTTGCGGTATCAACTTAAAATGTTTTGCCAAATTCTCCTTGCTACCATATTTTTTATAATGACAATAATTGCTACTTATATCAAAAATTTTTATAAACAAATGCACATTGGAATCATTTTTATCATGAATAGGCTTAGTTTTATTTGGCATGAACTGCAAATGTCTTTCCAGGGACTCCTTGCTATCATATTTTTCAAAGTGACAAAAACTGTTAATAACGAGGTTAATTATATAAACGATTTTTATAAACAAATGCCAATTTTCACCTTTTTTTCATCAATAGACTTCATTTTTTTGTCGATTCAACTCAAAATATTTTGCCAAAGACTCCATGCTACTATATTTTTGACAATTACAAAAACTGTTAATACTATATTTTTTACAATTACAAAAACTGTTAATTATAATTAGCAGTTTTTGTAATTGTAAAAAATATAGTAGCAAGGAGTCTTTGGAAAGACATTTGTAGTTCATGCCAAAAAAATTGGGCCTATTCATGAAAAAATGGTTTAAATCTGCATTTGTTTATAAAAATTGTTGATATAAGTAGCAATTATTGTCACTATGAAAAATATGATAGCAAGGAGTCCCTAGAAAAACATTTCTTGTTCATCACAAAAAAATTAGGCCCATTCTTGAAAAAATGGTCAAAAAGTGCATTTGTTTATAAAAATTGTTCACATAATTAACAATTTTTGTAATTATGAAAAATATGGCAGCAAGGAGACTGTGGAAAATCATTTCGTGTTAAAGTGTGCATTTGTTTATAAAAATTATTTAAATAATTTTTATTGGAGTCTCATCCGTGACGATTTAATCAGAAAACATGTTCGCTCAAGCAAAAGTCGAACATTTTAATATGGATAAATGAAGATCTGATGCCCAGCACAGCATTTAGTACAAGTTTTCGGAAATTAAAAAGAAGGATACACATTTTTCAAGATATTTCAGAAACGGATAATCCGAATTAAAATTTTTTTCCAGATAATTATTCTTCATGAAAAAAAAACAAATCGACCTATTGTTAAATAAAAAAAGTAAATATATCCTGAATTACAGAGCACTGAAATTTCAGTACACTTTTAGCACTTTTTTCAGTTTTTTGATAATATCTCAAAAACCGTTATAGATATCACTAAAGTAAGACGATATTCGCAAACTGCGTTGAAAAACGCATGGAAATGACCTGCGTTGAGGGCGGAAAAAATGTTCACTCTTAACAAAACTTGTTAAAAAATTTTTTATTAACAATTTTAATTGCAAATATCTATTAAACTAGACGTGATAGCAATAAACGGACGCCAGATTCGTGTTCAGTATTGAAAAGTACTTCGGACATGATATGTCGCATTCAGTGAGGACATAGGTCATTTTTGTTGATCAGTGTAATTTGTGGGATTAAAAGTATATAAAATTGTGTTAGGAAAAACATAATATGGACATTAATTAAGTATCAGAGATAAATGAAAGAATAAGAAAAAACTGTAACACCTAATGGAGTGAACAAAGTAGAGTAAAGATCAAGTATTCAGAGGGCAAGTACATATTTGTGCATACAAATGAATGTAATGAAGTTTGACTAACAAACTTGCATCTCATCTTGTTTTCTACTTTAACTGAAATTTGGGCAAGTATTTTTTCTTGGGAAAATTAAAAATGTTAATTCAAAACTAAAATGTTTTTAGTTTAATACTCACCAGTTACGGTCAATAGACCACAATCACTCTCATGGTTCATATTGCGAGAACCACAGTCCACGCACAGAAAATCGGCCCAGGCACAAAACAAAGTCACGATTTTTATTTTATTTTACTGCTTTATTGTCAATTGCAGACGAAAAATTACAATATTTATTAATTATTAAACATCTTAGCAATTCTACAATTTTTTGGCAATTTCCATTTTTTTCAGAAAAATTTACACTTTCAATATTCATCCATTTCCTTACGATTACATTTATACATACGTTTATGGAATGTTTTTCAAGCACTCGTTCACTCCTACATCTGGGGAAATCTATCAAGCGTATAAAGCGTGGAAAATTTCATTTTAATTCTACTTTAAAAAGAGAAATACAATTACGTTAATTAAGATAACGTTGCATAAACCGTTGAACAACTCAAACGTAATTAAATTTACTCTATTTAATTTAATTATTAGAGCCTTACAAACTTGCGGAAGTGAATAAATATATTTAATAACCAATAATAGATAAATTAAAAATACAAACCTTCACTGTTTTCAGTGTTTATAAAATGAAACTGCGAAAGATCATGTGCCAAAAGCAGAATAATGGAGAACCAGAAACGTTTTTTCGCCTTATCATTGCCAAGCAAGGGATATATGCAAAACGTTCAGCTCTAGTTGCATGCTCTTAGCTTATAACGTGACGTGTAACACCCACTTTTACTTTTCAGCGCGGATTGTGTACCACTGCAAACGAAAGATAACGATACGATTGGCTATACTCTTTCAGAGTTCGGTCAACTTCAGACCAGCTTCTACTTGTGGTTACAATGTTTATAGAATGAGCATTGCTTGGAAACTTTAATGCCAGACCAGCGAGAACATTTTACGAGTCGGTTACTCTCAAGTACTTTGCATTCTGCTAGGAATGAACGCCAAAGTGAATTTTTCAAGTTTAAAAATCGGTGGTTAAAATGTCATATTTCACGTTTAAGATTGAATGCAAATTACAGTTTCTGAATTTATTTGAGAATATAGTTTCTAATGTTGTATGGTTTCTAGAAAACGTAAAATATAACATTTTAGGTTTAATATATTGTATCGTTTAACTAAACAATAGATAAAATTGTCTAAGTAAATTTATTCTTAGAATAATTATGTCCTTTTTCTAGATTTATATGCAAAGGATTTGAAATAAATTGAAAATCCGAAAAAGGCTAATATTGTGGTATGTGACGTAATAAATGGTTGTAATCACATCAACGAAATTTCGTCTGGAAAATAACTTTTCACTTAAGTCATACTACTCAAATTGCACCTAATGTATATCAGGAAATATATCTATGTACAGGTTTATTAAATTAAGTTTAAATTATATGTGCTTACTGGATTTAGGCTAGAATAAAATTCTTAAAGTATTCACGAAGAAACTTTATTTTTAGTTATTTAAACTTTATTAAACATTATTAAGATATTTAAACATTATTAAACATTATTAAGTTATTTAAACATTATTTTACATTATTGGTTGGTTTTTTCTTGTGGCCTCAGGTCTTAAGCTTTATGGGTTTTTGAAATAAACAATGCTTATTTTCAAAAACTTTATTTTTCAAAACCCCATAAAGCTTAAGACCTAAGGTCACAAGAAAAAACCAACTTTATTACTAATTGGGTTTATAATCATAAACAATTTCTAATTATTTTACATTATTTTATCATATAATACCTACACCATTTCTAATTATTTGAAATTATTTTATCATATAATACCTACACCATTTCTAATTATTTTACATTATTTTATCATATTTAAATGAAAATTTTTAAATGAAAATTCACCAGATTTATATAAAAAAGTGAATAATTAATGGTTAAAATCAAGTAAGTCAGTTCCTTCAACTATAAATTTGCTTCAACTATAAAACCTTCATGAAAAATACATTTCGATTTCTGAAATCGTGAGAAATGGGCCTTCAACTTTTCTCGTCTTTTGCATTTGGAATTGCTTTTATTCAGTGAAAATGATGAGTACAATCGGAACGACTGGCCCACATTGATTTAATGATTAGTTTGTCATCTATAAACCGCAGAATTCATTTGCATGATCGATTTTATTGAATCAACAATCATTATCCCGTGTTTCACAATTTGCAATTTGAGGGAGAAGCACACAACCACGGAATTGTTAGCGAGAATTATTTAAAAAAAGAGTGATTTTGTTATTAGAATACTGATTATGGAATTGATTAGATTGACACTAAAAGATATTTTTTTATTTATTTGAAAATACATAAGCCCAACAGTCGATTAGACCAGTTAAAGGGCTACAAAACTATCTTAAAGACTAAATAATCTCCAAGCGAACATATATACGTCTAGCCGTGGTAACCAACAATGTTTTATTAATTTATTAATTATTATAGAATTATTATATAGATTGTAAAAAATTATTATTAAACCAATTATCCAATTTTATAAAATCATTCTATTTTCTACTGTTTTAGATTAGATAAGAGCTTTTAATCTTACATCAAAACAGATAATAATATAATCAACAATTCGATATTGAACAACCTCCATCAATACAGGTCATAATTGCACCTCTTTTCGATTGAATAAAGCGATTATCTTACAAGTGGAAATCCCAGTTTCTGCTATCTAAATAACATCAGATAATTAAAACCTTTTGATTATCTACTGGGAAAATTACTTTCAATTATTTCATTGCTCTGTTTTCTCCATATAATTAAAATTTGAATTTTTTTACTAGTAAGAAAGAAAGTAAAACTATCTTTGATTATTTACTGTCTTCTCTTTACTTTTCTGGTGAATTTTAAACTCAAAACTTTGATTTATATCTAGAATATCAAGTGGATCTTACAACCATAATTTATGGTTAAAATTATATGAAATTATTTAAAAATTACTACTATCCTTTCCACAAAAAATTTCAGCAATTTTCCACCATTCGTACACTCCCGCCAGAAAGTTTGGGGACATTGATATTTTTCAAAAATTTCTGTGATATATCTGTGATGTGATATCAGTGATATGATATCTGTGATATAATATCTGTGATATGATATCAGTGATATATCTGTGATATGATATCAGTGATATGGTATCTGTGAATCAATATGGTATCTTAAATACAGCTTCTTAACAATTTTTAACGATATTTTCTTAAAACGTATTTAAATCTGCGTTGAATGACCCCTTTTTGAATTGTTTTCGATCATTCTGTAAAAAAATATCTTTAGAAAACAAGATTTTTTGCCAATTTCTTAAATTATCAATATCTCTAAAATTATTTCACATTTTTTAAGTTTCTAGGGCTCATTTTAAAGGGGAAATTCTGCACTTTCTGCTGAAATCATCTATAGATTTGTTGTTGTACTTGTATAGATTTAGAAAAGGGTTAAACGTGACAAAAACTATCCTGAAAAGTTTGAAGAATGGTAAATGTCGAAATAAACGGTAATAAAATTTAATAACTGGTGATTCTATAATTTTTCCAGAATTTATTATCAGATCACTTAAACTTTGTTTTTTAAAAATAATTTTGAGTAATGAAACTGTTCTTCAAAATTTTCAGATTATTTTTTGTCACGTTTAACCCTTTGTCAAATCTATTAAAGTGCACCAACAAATCTGTAGATGATTTCAATAAAAAGTACAGGATTTTCTCTTTGAAATGAGCCCTAGAAACTTAAAAAACGTGAAATAATTTCAGAAATATTGGTAATTTAAAAAACTGACAAAAAACGTTTTTTATAGATATTTTCTTACAGAGTGATAGATTCAATTCAGTTTCAATTTTCAATTCAAGATTCAATTCAAATAGAGGTCATTCGACGCAGATTTAAATACGTTTTAATAAAGAAGTTGTATTTAAGAGATCACATTCGTTTGAAATTTTTAAAAAATATCAATGTACCTTGAACCAGTATACCAAGAAAAGTAACATCTTTTAATTAATTTATATAAAATTTAATATTAAATTTATATAAATTTATATTAAATTAAATATATTAAATTAATAGCTAATATCAATGTACCCAAACTTTCTGTCGGGAGTGTATGCTCCCATCGTTGCTTACAAAAACCGTTACTCAATAGTAATTGCGATAATTTTACAACCTTAATAAAACACTCTCTAATTTTTTCCTTCCTTCAGTAATTATTTTTCATAAGAAAACAAGAGATCACTTTTCTGTATTGGATTCGATTAAACATTCTCTTTCCTCTGCTGACTTAATCATCGAAAGTGGCAGTAGTTATTTGATCCAGGATTCTATCAATCATTAAATGACTTCAAATTACATCTGGCTTTCTGCGAGATTCCCAGATCATCAAATCTTCCACTCAATAGCTTTAAGCCAAGTAATTGAACTCGAAAAGTTATGAGTTTGATTGAATTTCCATAAATTTTCACTTGGGGCTATGACGACCTACTTATTTCACAACTGTGAAAACAATCCTTGCATTTTTTTTGTTGATTTTCTGAAAATTGGATATGCATTAATTCAATCGTTATGAGCGATTATCGAGTCTATCCTCGGCATGTGAACGAAACTGGAACCGCACTTTGTGGTAGTTTCTTTGTTTGCTTAAAAGTTCTCATTCCTTCAAAGATGAAAGTGGTCAGGGTTACATGTGTTTCAGGGTTGCACATTGTGGTGAGAAGATAATTGGTTTTTTTCCCTACTAACATTTTTCATGGTACACTATTTTTTCTTTTATATATTTCAGATTGTGCACATGATCAAAGAGTTCTTTATTTCGTGAGAAAATTCTTCAGAATGCAAAATAAGACATCAAGATTATAATTATAGGTTACAAATCGGATCCTCTTAAGATAAACAGTCTTAATTTTAAATATTTTCGTTTATTTTTAATTAATAAATAATTATTAGCTAGATTTGAAAAGTAGGGTAACAATTCACTTTTGAATGTCTTTTTATGGATGGGGGTTTCTACTTGTCGAAAGTGCTCCACGAGGGGTTAATTACTAGGATTTTTGGTGTACACTAAATTGCAAGATTGCAAGATTGCATGGTATTGAAAGAGATTGCAAAATATTGCATGAGGTTGCAAAAGATTCTATGGATTATAGAAATTATAGATTATAGAAATTCATTATAGAAGATCATAATATAGAAGACAATTATAGGATAATCAGCTCCCACAAATCTTAACCTTCTCTCCTTAAATTGTTGAAATCCGCAGAAATCCCTTGAAATGTAATTTAATTTATTCCGTAAAGTATAAATCGTTTGAAATCCCTTGAATATAAATTAAAGTAAACTCTAGAAAAAACGTCAAAATCCCTAGAAATCTTTGAAATCCTTGGAGATTTAAAGAAATCCTTTAAATCTTGTGAAATTCCTTGAAGTGCCTTAAAATCCCTTTAAATCTATGGAATCGCTAAGAATCCCTCGAAATTCAATGTTTCATTTATTTTTCAAAGCTCTCTAGCAATCCCTTCAAATTTTTGGAAATCTTACAAAATTCTTTGAAATCCCTTGAAATCTTTGGAAAACGTAAAAATCCATTTAAAAAGTATAAATCATTTGAAAGTCCTGGAATATAATTTAAAATTATCAATTAAATTTAATTAATTATTAAACTTATTAATTGAAGTTCTGTTTTTAAAAAAACGTTTAAATCTCTAGAAATCTTTGAAATCCCTTGAAATCCTTGGAGATTTAATAAAATCTTTGAATCTTGCGAAATTCCTCGAAATACCTTCAAATCCCTTGAAATCTTTGGAAAACGTAAAAATCCATTTAAAAAGTATAAATCATTTGAAAGTCCTTGAATATAATTTAAATTAAACTTATTAATTGAAGCTCTCTTTTTAAAAAACTACGTTTAAATCTCTAGAAATATTTGAAATTCCTTGAAATCCTTGGAGATTTAATAAAATCTTTGAATCTTGCGAAATTCCTTGAAATACTTTCAAATTCCTTGAAATCTTTGCAAAACGTAAAAATCCATTTAAAAAGTATAAATCATTTGAAAGTCCTTGAATATAATTTAAATTAAACTTATTAATTGAAGTTCTCTTTTTAAAAAACTACGTTTGAATCTCTAGAAATTTTTGAAATCCCTTGAAATCCTTGGAGATTTAATAAAATCTTTGAATCTTGCGAAATTCCTTGAAATACCTTCAAATCCCTTGAAATCTTTGGAAAACGTAAAAATCCATTTGAAAAGTATAAATCATTTGAAAGTTCTTGAATATAATTTAAATTAAACTTATTAATTGAAGTTATCTTTTTAAAAAAATACGTTTAAATCTCTAGAAATCTTTAAAATTCCTTGAAATCCTTGGAAATTTAATAAAAATTTCAAGGGATCTTGTGAAATTCCTTGAAATACTTTAAAATCCTTGAAATCTTTGGAAGCGCTAGTAATCTCTTTACATTTCATTTCATTCCATTTATTTTCCAAAGTTCACTAGAAATCTCTGGAAATTTTTTAAAATCCTTGGAAATATTTTTAATCTCTTGAAAACCGATGAAATCTTTTAAAATTAGTTTATATATTTAGAACTCCCATAAAATCCTTTTAAAAACCTTAAAACCCGTGGAAGTCCCTCGAAATTTATTTAAATCATTTGGAATACTTTAAAATCTCCTGATATGTTTAGAAGCCTTTAAAATTCCGTGTTTTTATGAAATCTGACGAAATTGCGTTGAAAATCCAAGGAAAATTCTCTGGAATACAAATTAAATTAAACTTATTCTTACAAAAAACCGTTTAAATCCCTATCAATCTTTAAAATCCCTTAATCTTGTGAAATTCTTTGAAATACATTAAAATTCCTTGAAATCTTTGAAATCGCTAGGAACCACTTCAAATTTAATTTAACTTAATTTATTTCCCCAAGTTCATTAGAAATATCTTGAAATCTTCGGCAGTCCTACAAAATTCTTTGGAATCCCTTAAAATTTTTTTAATTTCTTGAAATCCTTTAGAATTACTTAAAATCCCCGGAATGTTTGGAAACCTTTAAAATCCTCTTAACTCCGTCGAGATGTTTTTCGAAATTCCTTGAAATCCGTGGAAATATTTTTAAATCTCTTAAAAACCGATGAAATCTTTTAGAATTAATTGAAATATTTGGAAAACTCTTAAAATCCTTTTAAAAGCCTCAAAGTCCATGGAAGTCCCTCGAAATTTGTTAAAATCCTTTGGAATCCCTTAAAACCTCCTGATATGTTTGGAAATCTTCGTTAAATAAATAAATAAATCATTCGTTTGTACTTTCTCTATTTTTTGCATCAACTCTTCCAGTATTTTAACATTCTTAATTTCTATGCTGATTTTCTCATAATGATTTTCTATAATAATTTTCTATAAAACCTATACTGAATTTCCTATAATATTTTTTCGTAATGGAGGATTACAAGGTATTGTAAAATATTGCATGGGATTGCAAAGGATTGCATGGGATTGCATGAGATTGCATAAGATTGCAGAGAGAGTGTACACCAGATTGCAGGAGTAATTAACCCATCGGTCCTCCACTTTCAGTTTATTAAAGACTGACCACGCACGGTTTTTTCTACTTATTAAAATTATATCCTCATCAGTTTTATTATTATTCTCAATAATGTTCTATTATTATTGGAATTAGAATATTAGAAGTAGGGCAGTACAATTTACTTTTGAATGTCTGGCCATGCATGGGATTTTCTACTTGTCGAAAGTCCTCCACTTTCAGTTTAGTTATATGTCTGGTCACGCATGGTTTTTTCCACTTATTAAAATTGTGTGTCCTATCGGTTTTATTTTATTCTTAATAATTTTATATTATTATTAAGATTAGAATATCAAAAGGAGGGTAGAACAATTTCCTTTTGGATGTCTGATCATGTATGGGATTTTCTACTTATCGAAAGTCCTGCACTTTCAGTTTAGATATGACGGACCAAGGATGGTTTCCTCTACTTATTACAATTCTTCCCTATTTTAATTTATTTTATCATTATTCTTTATAATATTCTGTTATTATTAGAATATAAAATAACTTAATTGTTTAATAATCAAATTAAATAACTCCAAAAATGTAAATATCTTTACAATTCAACACTTTACAATTTATACTTTATATCACTTTATATCAACGCTTTACAATTTATGATTCATGTTGTGAATTGTGAATATAAATATTAGGTGCATTCTTTCGTCAGTTTTGATCTTGGGTCAAAACAAAATTTTTAGCTGGCTTGAAAAGGGACCATATGAGGTCCGAAACGTTGCCGACTATATATTTTTTATATTTAATTCGTTGTTGTTTATTTGGACTTTGTAATACCGAAAACTTCTTACGACACAAATATTAGGTTATATAAAAAATATAAATATATTAAGAGGATATTTTTTCCTTCTTGGGCGTAGTCAACATTACGACACTTGCGTTTATATCCTGTTACAAGTCTTCGTACCTGCAATTTTTTTTGAGATACGATGGACTTTCTTGATATTTCGGCTTGAACCAGTTTTATGGCTGCTCTGCTGAAGGTCGTTATTTCATACTCGTCCCTTACACTCTCTTCATTACTTATGCGCCATTTTCGACACAAAAAGTTTCTTCCTGATGGAATTTAATTGCTTATTTATCTGAGACAGGTGGAATGGGAGTTCAAGTGCATGTAAATTTTTTATACTAAATGACTATATGTTTTGCACCATTTAATTTCATTTAATATCGTGTAAAGATTTACACGATATTATTTTGAGATTTAGTAACTGAAAATTTGAGTACCTTAACCTTTTTAAACAATTTTTTATCGACAGAATATGTCTATGAAACAAAATATTAAATTTTTTATTTGATTAAAATTATTAAATTTGTTGTAACCTTATCGTTTTAAAATTTATAAATATATCCATATATTTTTTCAAAGTAGAAGTTATTTTCTAGAAAGAACAAAAAGTTTTAGACCTTTCCTTTTTTTAAAATAGACGAAGGTATTTCATTAATTTAATTTTTTATTTTGATGAATATCGGGGCCTGGGGAAACTAATTAGGTTCAGAAAGTAAATGTTGGGTCAGTATAGAATGAGGGCACTGGTCGGCGAGGGCGTTGTGGTCAGTTAAGGAAAATGATACTTATAGACTCATACAAGCTTGCATGAAAGTAAAAAGGAAAAGGTAAACCTGTTAGCATGGGGAGAATGGTATCAATTTATTTTGGCTCTGTAAATGCCCTGTAATACCTTGATTACCTTGGCAAAAGCATCTCAGGAATCAGATTACCTTGCCAATTTATCCTGTTAGATTTTTCTCACCAAGATATAAAGAAAGGAAGACAAAGGGATGAATATAAAAAAGCTCAAATAAGATAAAAAAAAGATCAAATATCTCACTTTAAAGTAGGAATTAATACATCAATAATATTTTCTTAAATATAAAAATATTTTCACTTTATTTCCTCATGCATTCTTTGTCTCAGAGTAAGGAAACATTCATTTTGTTTATGTAAAACTTGCTTATGTTCATGTTACTCATTAGGTTATTCAACAGAGTTGAAATGCACATACTTGAGGAAGAATGTTAATAAATTCTACATTTTGATCAAAAATGATTTCGATACAAATTTTGATACATTTTGATACAAAAAAATGGATCTGAAAAACTTATTTGACTTACCATTTGACAAAAAATTGCGTTTAGAAATAATTGTAAGAAGCTATAAGAAATTGCGTTTAGAAATAATTGTAAGAAGCTATAAGAATTTGCGTTTAGAAATAATTGTAAGAAGCTATAAGAAATTGCGTTTAGAAATAATTGTAAGAAGCTATAAGAATTTGCGTTTAGAAATAATTGTAAGAAGCTATAAGAATTTGCGTTTAGAAATAATTGTAAGAGCTATAAGAAGCTATTAAAATTAAAATAAGTTTGTTAAGTAAGAGGCGTGGTAATAGGGATTTTTTGGTCGTTGATGGAAAATAGGTATAGTTCAAATCTTTAAGAGAACTTAACAAGTTGTTAATAATTCATAAGAGAGAATTGCAAAACGTTATGATAATATTTATAAATTACTTTGATTTTACAACCTATTATTAAAATTGTTGCTGCCGTTATTGAGTTGTTTATTAATTTCTTTTATTCGAAATAATTTTATGTTTTCTAGAACTCAAATTAAATGAAACTAAATTAATAAACTTATTATTTTTAATCTTATTTCAAAATTTTTACGTTTTTTTTCTATTAAAAAGGGAATTTTTATTTTTCAGGTCGACGAGCAGAAGCTACCAGCACCAAGGAGCCGAGGGAGTTCAAGATTCAATGCTCAGAGTGCCAAAATAGTTGGCACTTCTCCTGATCCAACATCCACCTCAAAATCACCAACCAGAAGAGGATCATCAAATCGAAAAGCAAATGGATTAAATTCTCGTATAGCTGAAGAAAGAACGACATTAAAATCCACAAATATTGAATCAAACTCCAGAAATGTAAAATTTGAACCTAGGAAAACTTTGGATAAAGGTCGAATTACACCATCGACAATTGAGGAAGTTGGAACCACAACTCGAAAGCCAGTTTTGAATAAAAAAGGTGCAGATCGCAGGTATCTTCCAGAATCGAGCAATACAAGGCAAGGAAGAAAAAACGAAGAAGTGACTATAGAAGCTCCAAATGAGTCTTCAAAATTTCAGAAAGGATCCTTTCGTCCTAGTTCGAGACAACTGAGTAAAAATGGTCCATCAAGGCAATTGGAAAAAAATCTCCCATCAGGCTCACTAGATAAAAATGGTCCATCAGTTTTCTCAGGATTAGGATCCTCTGAAACTTCTAGATCTAGAACTGGAAGAAAAATTCAACCAACTTTTTCACGAAGGCAATTACGAACTGATATTCCTGCTTCTAAAAGATTTGCATCTCGAAGAAGCGATGATGAAAATTCAAGAGTTTCAGAAGGACCCAAATCTAGAGGAGGTTCAAAGGTTAATTTATCTCGAGGAACCTCTGGTCTAGATTCTTTGCCATCTGGATCTGAAAATATTCATGTGGATGCCCCAGCAATTCTGGAGGTCACCAAAAGGTCGGTTTCAACCATACCTACCAGTTCTGAAGAAGCTCAAAGGCAAGTTAGAACCGAAACTGATTATAGGAGAAGTTCCGATAGAGGAACTAGGTCCAGAGGCAGATCATCATCCACAGAAAGTTCACGAGGTGAAATTGAGTCTGGAAATCATCCAGCAAGAGGTAATTTGAGAAGAGGCTCTTCGAGGTCTTCCGAACCAACGAAGGTCACAGAACTACCAGAAGTTAACAGAAGATCTGGAAACAGATTTTCGAAGGACGAGGTTGATACCGTCAGGTTAAGAAGTTCAGAGATTAAATCTAGAGTTGGAGATTCTGATTCAAGGACTAGGGGAAGAAGACCAGATCAAGGATCAACCCCCGAAAGAAGGAGTGGAGTTGAAAGAGGAAACAGGGGGCCAGATTCAAGACCTAGAACACCAGAAATCAAGACACAGGATGCTGATTCGAGGAAGAGATCAAGAACTCGATCAAGGGTTGAAGCTCCAACAACTTCAAGATCTTCAGACCCAAGTACTTCATCTCCTGAGGTGGTAACAGTTGTTCCAGAAGTGGTTGCAACTGCTGCAACTGTTGGACCAGCAGAATCTGAATTGGAAGCATCAACTATTGTTTCATTTCAATCTGGAGCTCCACTGTCGATAATGACATCCAAATCTGCAACCACAGTGACTCCAGTTAACAGGATCGTGTCAACAACGACCTCGAGAGCCACTAGAAGAGAAAGTGAAGGAACAACGAGAACGAGGGAAAGAACTGTAGCTCAGATTCGAAGAGCCTCGAAGGAGGATTTTTTTAATCATGGCCTTGGGTTCAGGGGCAGAAGACCTTTACCTGATACGATGCCAATAACAACAACTTCAATGGCTCCAACGCCAACAGTGGCTCGAGGAGTTGTTTCTCCAGTTACCACTGCTGCACCAGGGTCTCAATCAAGGGGAAATCCGGGATGGACTTTGCACAGAAGACCTTATCATGCTTATTCAGGAGCTGAGTCATCGCAGGTGACAATGGCAGAAGAAAGCACTACGACTTCCGGTGTGACCAGCAAACCACCAGGAAGAAGAGGCAATAAAACTTTCGCAAAGACCTCTGGCGATTCCGGCGCTGCAGCCAATCCGGAATCACTTGAAAGCGAAAACTATCCTCCGGATTTCAAGGCGAAGTTAGCGCAGCTGGTGAGTCTATTTCTTTGCCGATTTGATCTGAGATGGTCAAGGAACAATGCTTCGGATGGAATTTTTGCCAGCTTGGGAATCGGAGAATTATTATATTTTATTATACTTTCCTTGGTAATGGAATGAGGAGTTCTTATGCTTGGGGATTCAGATGTTACTAATTTCTCGAAGGCTGCTAGTTTTGTCAGGACGAGTATTTCTTGAAGAATTTCTTATGTCTCAGGAAGAATATAAATATATGTTTGTATTTTTATGTACTTTATGTTTTTATTTATATATGGATTGTTGCCAAAAAGTTGTGAAATTTAATACCCAACATTTTTTTCCAACTTTTTATTCTTTAATATTTTTTTAAAAATAATACTAGGATAAAGTATTAATTTACATCAAAATAGTTCTTAGTGAAGTTTCAAAATTTTAGCTGCTTTTGTTTTTAGAAGTGGGAAATTAAAATATATGTAGAAGCTAAAATTTCCGGTTGTTAACATGTCCCTAAAATTCAAAACAAACTAAAATTGAGAAATAAGGACAAAATATTGTTGTGAATGATTTAAAACTCATACATCAACAAAATATTGTTGTGAATGATTTAAAACTCATACATCAACAAAATATTGTTGTGAATGATTTAAAACTCATACATC
>JBAGKK010480522.1:17009-37126 GCA_037177015.1 Euceroptres primus
TATTGTTGTGAATGATTTAAAACTCATCATCAATTGCATCAAGTTGAAAAATCTCAGAATTATGTTTAGGGATGTTAGAGATGCTTATAGATATTTAACCCTAATCACTCACTGTGGGTCTGAAAGACCCCAACACCAACTTCAGCGTAAAAAACATGTTATCTTAGAATCTCAGAATTAATCTCTTAATTTCAGAATTATGTTTAGAGATGTTAGAGATACTTATAAATATTTAACCCTTATCACTCACTGTGTGTCTGAAAGACCCCAACACTAACTTTAATCTAAAAAATTTTTTAGGCAAAAATATTACAAATTATAAGAATTACGAATTTTTTTGTGAAAAAAATTTAAAAAAAAAAATTCTTCACTTTAAGAATTTTTTTCAAATTATAAAATAAAGTTTATATTAAAAAAAATCGGAGCCTATTTTCGAAATGTTAAATTTTGTCTAAGAATTTTTTCAAGGAGAAAATTTGCATAGAATCAGTGTCACAACGTTTCAAAGTTGGCTGAGGTCTTTTAGACCCCATATGAGAAATGTGTGATTTTTCAGAGGTGTGAGTTATTAGGGTTAATTCTGTACTTTTTTATTTTTTTTTATTTCTGATTTTTATTTTATTTTATTTTATTTCTGGTTTTATTTCTGATTGGTGTCACTCTTATTTCAGGATAGAACTTGAAAAAAATCACTTCCAAAAATAAAAATCCAAAAATAAAAATCATTAATCCTGTTTATGAGCACAAGATTATTCTTGTGCTCTATATAACTATATATAATAAATTTTTATTAATATTATTTTAGTAATTTCATAAATTTTTGGCAACGACCCATATATAATTGCTTCTTGAAAATTCCAAGGCTTTAAATTTCGATATATTTGAAATTTAAAGCATTGAGTTTTGAGTGACATCGAATTTGGAATTTTCAAATTCGTATGCTTTCCACCTCAATGATATTTTTCTATTTTTGTTAAATACGTATGAAATTAAAGTAGAAAGATATGATTTCAGAAAAATTCGGCTTCGACACCTACAGGAGTGATACCAACTCCAAAATCAACAATGCAGGTAAGTCATTATTAATTTACAATCATTTTGACCGAATTTTGCAAAAAATATCTAATTTTTATATCGCATTTTTTACTTAATCTCAAGCATTATTAGTGAAACTTGTACTAATATAAATTGTTAAAATTTCAGTGATACTATGTGCCAATATTTTCTACACAGATATATTAATTTAATGTGAATTTTGAATTTAAATTTCATTTTATTATTGAAATATATTTCTTAAGATTATAAAATAAATATAATTGCCAAAACCAGGTTTCCTGATATCGCATGAAAATAATATTTCACGCAGAAAACGCATGATAACTCTTTTGTACAATATTTGTATTTATTATTTTAATCTTCTTTTCACCGATTTTACTTCTGTAAATACAAAACTCTGCGACTAGCTTTTTATTTGTAAACACAAAATTTGTCTCTCTACTGTACTAAAATGCGAATGTCGACTGCTTGTCTCTCTTTCTCATTAATAAGTATACATATACACTTTTTCTATTTCGACCTGTCTTATATGCATGAAATAAATGCCTTGCGTTCTGTCGATTGAACAATTGGAATTTTCTGACAAATTTTTTAATTTAATAATAATTTAATAATTTAATAATCAATTAATAATTTAATAATTAATTAAGTTTAATAATTAATTAACGTTAATAATTAATTAACGTTAATAACTTCATTGACAATATAAAACAGTATTTCTACCATTTTTAACTTTCAAAGATAAATACTTCCATTCATATTACTGTATATTTTTCTAATTACCTTTTTAAAATATAAAGTAGAGAATTTTTTTCTTGCTAAAAAAAATACGCCTACTTTACAAGGAAGAAGAATGCAGAAAATTCCAATTCAAGGTCGGCCAGACAATAACTGCCAGCAGTTTGAACAATGTGTTCAAATTTCAATTGACCAAATGCTTTCGATGTCATTGACACCCAATTATGACTTGGCGAACAATGACTTCGAGCTTCATGCCTATCTTCTTATTCTTTTGAAAATCTTACTCAATCCAAACGAAACTTTTTCTTTTTTTATCACCTAAATTTCGAGGGCTTCTCGGAAAAGAACGTCGCATGTGTTACATTTCACAATAAACGAGGGATTCGTGAACCGGTTAATTTCGCTGGCCAACTGTTCTTGTTTTCGGGTTCCTTGTAGGAGAAAGTAAAACCTTGGCTAAAGGCGTGGTAAGCCAACGCGAATCGTGTAAATTGGATCAGATTTCATACAAAAGAGCTCGGATAATTAAAATACCTTATTAACATCGATGAAAAAATGATCAAGATTGTAGATCGCTCGGAAAATTCGTACAACTTTTAATCAACTTTCAATTAGTGAACTTTTAATTTCATCTTTTTTTTTTGAAAAAAAGTATTTAAAGCCTGAATTACGTTCCATATGGAAGTGAGAATAACGAAAAAAGACTAATTTGAAAATCCGGAAAGTGTTTCCCATTTAAAAAATGTTGTTTAACTAAACATTATAGAAATGAAAATTTTTTAAATGTTGTATAGAAAAAATAAAAGTCATGTGCTCGTGAGAAAGGAAATTAAGAAATAGTTGAGAAAGGAGATCTCTGATATGAAATCGAATCGTCCTCGATATTTTTAATAGAAGACTTCCTGTGCTGGTTACCGATAACTAGACTGTAATTGCAATTTGTAATTAACGAGAAACGATTGTCCAGCTTTCTTACTTTATCCTCTCTCTAATGATGTTTTTTAGTGACACCGGTCTATTTATTAATGAAGATTAGAAAAGAATTGCAAAATCACTATATTATTTTGAGGTCATATCACTATCTTTAAATCTCGACGGAAGCGGTCTGTTGTAATTTAATGTCGAGATATAAAAATTAGAGATTGATTGAAAAGAGAAAAAATAATAGATTAGAAACTTCAGATGTCTATTTTAGTCAAAAATGGTATTCAAATTAGTTTATTTATTTTTTCAATAGAATTTTGACTTATTAAAAAAGGACACAGATTTTTTATTTTGCAAAATAATTTTCTAGTTACTTGATCTGTGAACAGTTTTGAACTGTTCACTGTGAACTGTGAACAAATTAAAAAACAAACAAACAAATTGTGAACAAATTAAAGTAAATAAAAGTCAAGTACTTTCAAAAATATTATTAGATGTCGGTTATGATGGGAGGTGATCAAAGAACCTCATTTATATAAATCACAAAACTGATGACAGTATTAGATGGGTTTATGGCGAGTGATTAAGGCACTGTCAGTTCCTCCGTAGACCTTAAAACGACCGATTGAACTTTCAGTTACTGTCATCTACAATGCGATCATGGTTCGAGATCATTAGGCAAGGCATCATTAAATGGACCGTCACTTTACTGCAGTTCTTCAAATTCAGTGGGATCTAACGAGCGATCACTCCGAAAAAACTCAAAAAAGAAAAAAATTAAAAATAAAACAAGTAATACAAAAATTCGGCTAGTCATAAAATCATTTTTACCTCTCTCGCGATCTTTGCACTGACTTTGCACGACACATTATTAGCATACCAATCCTGCATCGATTCTCTTTTCACTCCTTTTGCTTGGAGTTTCAACGATTGCCTGCTAATCTAACCAAATTTCTTCTGTCATGCTTCGGGATGCTTTGGAGTAATTGGAAAAAATCTGCAAAACTCTGCCAAAATCTAAAAACACGACTCAAAACTGACAAAGACTCAGTCAAGTCAAAAGATTGGTCCTAGTCAAGTCAAAATCCTTTAGATTTGGTCCTAAAAAGGCTGTTCGACGACCTTTTCAGGGCCTCAAGAAGTCAACCTCTTCGCTTTTCTCCGCAAGGTCAAAAATGAAATTGGAAAATGCGAGGAAGCTGGTGAAACCTGAGTTGCTGGATGAGAAAACCGATTTGAAAACCACCCCTGCCTCTATCAAAGAAAGGAAAAATTTAGGTATCGAGGATGAGAAGAAACTGGAAAATAGATTGTTTGAAATGAACACTGATAGTTCTGTAGGTGAAGAGAGTGCTGTCAAACCAGAGTGGAAACCAGTCACACCGAAGAAGAATGAAGAAAGAAGTTTGAAAAACAGGAACAAACAAGGACGCAGCTTCACTCCTAAGTCTCGAATTTCAAACGTACAAGAAGAACAAGAAAATAACGTCCTTGAAAGTTCGACTGAGGTGGTGAAAAATAGTAGTGAGAAATCCAAAGGATTTTTCAAATCAAGATCCAAGTCTCGAGTGGAAAATGGTAAAATCGAATCTGATAATTCGATAGGAAGAGGAAAATTGACTTCGAGAGGACATAGGACACCTGATAGTTTTGTAACTACCATCAAACCTAAAAAAACATCACCTCGTCGATCAGTGAAGAACCCAGATGAAGAAGAACCAAAATTGAAATCAAGAAAATTCCTTGTTTCTAGATATCGTAATGCTGTAAAAAGTCCTGCATCAACGGAGAAGCCTAGGTCTAAAGTTTTAAGGGGGTCCACTACCTTGAATCCAATCAGGAATAAAGCTACAACCATGATTCCAACTACTATTTCCAGTGCTAATCTTGTTGAAGAAACTACAATTATTCCTATAACGATGAAGAACTACGTTTCGGTATCGAGATATGTGACGTCGAAAGTTTTAGAGGAGATCTCCACAAAGAGGTTGAAAACTTCAGCTTTCAATGATCCTGGTAGAGATAATATTGAACAAACTTTGGTCCGAAGTTCGAAGAAGCTCGATTACAAATCTAAGAATTTGAATGAGGTTCCAAATGAAGTTGAAGATTCGACTACAACGAAAATAAACAGACCGACTAGTAGATATTCTCGGAAGAAGACTGAAGTTTTCAAAACTGATTCCAAATCTTCGACATCTACTTCCAAGACTGCAACTTCTGGGCCCAGGGGAGGACAGAATGATAGTAAGAGAAGAGAATTTCGACCAAGAACTGCAACCTATCGAAGACATTCGGAAGTTCCAACAGTTTCAGTGAGATCCTCGACTGCACAACCGAACAGCATTGATATAACTCCGAAAGTGGCTAGGTTTCAAGCCTCGAGTAGCCCTTCACCACTGTTGGTAACACAGGAACCGACAGTCAATGTGAAGGTATCGAATGACTCCAACAGCTCGCAGCAGCAGTCTCTTGGAATCTTGGGTACCAGCAATAGAGCGAGTGGAAGTGGTAGCAATATCTTCAGCCCCACTAGAAGTGTCCTTCTCGCTGCCGGAAATTCTACTCTTCTGGAGCAAATTAGGAGCACTGTGGCGCCTTTGCTAGGCTCTCTTGCTGCCAGGAGTCCTGTTTTTGCTGGGGCCTACAATAATGCCACCAATGTAGTAAGAATTTTTTAATTTAGTTATTATATATTCAGTAGGGTGGGTCGAAAGAAAAATTTTAGGGATCAAAATTACTTAGCACTGAAAAGTTAAAAATTTGGGTGGATTTTTAATTTGACTTTATTTAGGCATCCTGCTAAAATCCTCGAAATCCTTTAATTTGACTTTATTTAGCATCCTGGAAATCCTTGAAAACCTGGAAAAGTCCTTGAATTTTTTGCATCTGGAAAAACCTGGAAAAGTCCTTGAATTTTTTGCATCTGGAAAAACCTGGAAAAGTTCTTGAATTTCACTCAAAGTCCTGGAATTCTTAACTCTCTACATTTAGATTAGTAGTTTCTTTTTAAATGACAGGGTTGCTAGAGGTCATCAGAGAATTATTGAAAGTTAGGGAATTTAACCCTAGACAGTCACACTGGATCAGTATGAGCTGGAAATGTCTCACTCTAAATTTCTAGCTAAGAGAATTAGAGAAATAATAATTTAAAATGGTTTTCGTGAAAAAAATTTTTTGAAAAATTTGAATTTTTCAAGAATTTTTTTAAACATAAAGCTACTTTAATTATTATAAATATTAATATTTATAAATAATAATTATAATTATAAAGCTTAATAATTATAAAGCTACCATCATAATGATAATAGAGATGTTTAAACTTGTTTAAACTTGTCACAATGTTTAAACTTCATCTCAGGATTTTTTCGGATTCAATAAAACTGTTAGTTTTTAAGTCAAAGTGCATTTAAAAAATGTTTTTTGAATAAAAAAAATCGTTTTCTCAATGAAAACCGTTTTCTCACTGAAAACCGTTTTCTCAATGAAGAAGAACCGATTTTTTAAAAGAATTCATCATCATTTAATCAAGGTGTCTAGCATCCTGGAAATCCTTGAAAACCTGGAAAAGTCCTTAAATTTCACTCATAGTCCTGGAATTCTTATCTATCTACATTTAAATTAGTAGTTTTTTTCGAATGACAGGGTTGCAAAAGGTTATCAGAGAATTCTTGAAAGTCAGGGAATTTAACCCTAGACAGTCACACTGGGTCAGTACGAGCTGGAAATTTTTTTTCTTCTGAAACTGTCTCATCTTACATTTCTAGCTAAGAGAATTAAAGAAATAATAATTTAAAACGGTTCTCGTGAAAAAAATTTTTTCTGAAAAACATGACTTTTTCAAGAATTAAAAAAAAAATAAAGCCACCTTAATTATTAATTCCTCATAATGATAATAGAGTCTACAATGTTTAAACTTTATCTCAGGATTTTATTCTGATTCAATAAAACTGTTAGTTTTTAAAATGCAGCTCATCGAAAATTGCGTTGGGTCATAGTGACCCAGTGTGACGGTCTCGTTTGAAAAAAGAGGTGTGACTGCCTAGAGTTAAAAATGATCAGGGAAAGTTAGGCAAAACCTTTAAAGAGTCAGTGAGTTTTTTTTTTATTCGACTGTATATAATTATATCTCAAAAAGTTATAATTGTAATTTAACAATCATTATAATTATATGATTAAAGACATGAGAATGACAACTCGGTAAAGGCCATTTGAAGTTGGCCCCTAAATTAGGCTACTTTAACTATTTCTTGGGGGCCCGGATGCAATAACCGACAAAACGCTCAGTTTTGTATTCCTTGCTTCCCCTTCGAGATAAAATGACGCAAAAAGTTGTCTGAAACTCAAGTTTAAAAAAAACCACTTGAAAAAAATATGAACACATAGACCTAATGAAGAGCACAATTTTCGTGAGGAAAATTTTTTAGTGCTATTTCAAGATTGTGAAAAATAAAATATAAACTGCAAATTCCGAAGAGTAGAATTCAATGCGTTTTTTAAAATAAACTCGCCGTAACTTTTTTTTATTTCCTAAAATCACTTTTTTTAGAGTTTCATTCCTTTTCCGCCTTTTCCCATTTTTGTATTCTTATTTCTCGATAATTTTCAAAGAATTATGAGAAATAGGAACTTGTGACTTTCAAAAACTCTTTTAATGTTTTCTTTAATTTCCTATGATTTCCAAATTTTCAAAATATATGACAATCTTCTAAAATATTTTAAAATCTTCCAGAATCTTTAAAGCTGATTTAAAATTCTCGAAAATTCTCTAAAATATTTTAGACTGTTCTAGAAGCTTCTGGGTTCTTCTACAATAATCTTTTAAAATAATATCCCAAAATTGTTGAATATTCTACAACATATAGGTAGACTTTTACAGAATCTTCTAAAATTTTTTGAATACTTTCGTAACCTACAATTTTCTACAGAATTTTTTTGATCGCCTCCAAAGCCTACAAAAGATTAACAAAATTCTCTCAAATTCTTTCGAATCTTCAGAACTTACCTGAAATCTATAAAAATTCTCCAAAATAGTCTAGACTTTTTTTAAGTGAAGAGTAAAATTTTTGCGTAAAAAATTTTTTAGTACTATTTCAAGTTTGTGAAAAATAAAATTTCAATTTCAATTTTATTGAATCCCAACAGCAAAATATAAACTGCAAATTTTGACGAGCGGAATTCAATGCGTTTTTAAAAATAAACTCGCCATATTTTTTTTTCATTTCCTAAAATCACTTTCTTTTAGAGTTTCATTCCTTTCCCCCCTTTTTCCCATTTTTTAATTCAAATTTCACAATAATTTTCCAAGAATTAGGAGAAATAGAAACTTATGACTTTCAAAAACTCTTTTAATGTTTTTTTTAATTTCCTATGATTTCCAAATTTTCAAAATATATGAAAATCTCCTAAAATCTCTTAAAATCCTCCAGAATCTTTAAAACTGATTTAAAATCCTTGAAAATTCTCCAAAATATTTTAGACCGTTCTAGAATCTTCTGGGTTCTCTTACAATAATCTTTGAAAATAATATTCCAAAATTGTTCAATATTCTAGAGCATATAGGTATTAGACTTTTCCAGAATCTTCTAAAATTTTCTGAATGCTTCCGTAACCTACAATTTTCTACAGAATTTTTTTGGACTCCTCCAAAGCCTACAAAAGATTACCGAAATTCTCTCAAAATTCTTTCGAATCTTCAACACTTACCTGAAATCCATAAAAATTCTCCAAAATATTCTAGTCTGTTTTAAAATCTTCAATCATTTAGATTTAAAATCTACAAAATCTACAATCATCTACAATTCTTCTGGATTCTTCTAAAAACCTTTAGAATTTTCTGGATTCTCATATAATAATCTTTTACAATCTTAAGGAATTTTTAAAAATTCTTTAACACTAGACAGTCACACCTCTTTTTTCGAACGAGACCGTCATACTGGGTCACTATGACCCGAGTCAATTTTTGATGAGCTGCAGTTGAAAAACTAACAGTTTTATTGAATCAGAAAAAATCCTGAGATAAAGTTTTAACATTGTCAACTGCATTATCATTAAGATAAAATAATCATTAAAGTGGCACTATGTTTTAAAAAATTCTTGAAAAAGTCAAGGTTTTCAAAAATTTTTTTTCCATGAAAACCATTTTTAATTATTATTTCTTTAATTCTCTTAGCTAGAAATTTAGGATGAGATAGTTTCAGAAGAAAAAAAAGTTCCGGGTCATACTGACCCAGTGTGACTGTCTAGGGTTAATATTCTACAAAATATACGAGAATGTTCCAGAATCTTCTAAAATCGTCTAAAATCTTCTATAAACCCCTTCAAGAATATTCTAAAATGTACCTAAATTTTTGAACGTTCAGATGAACAAATTTTTTTTCTGAAATCAAATTTATCTTGAAATTTCGTTGAATTAACAAAATAAAAAGAAATATTCTTTGTATTTAATTTTATTTAAAAGAAATATTAAACCTTCTTTATCATTACACTAGTTTCTATATTAATAAATCAATATTTTAGAAGAAATTTGAGTTTTGAAATGAAATGAAACAACAAATTTCAACATGTTCAGAACTTTAAGCACATTATTAAAGTGCATTCGAATTTATAGAATTCTGCAGAATCCTTTAGAACTCTCTCAAGTCTACAGAAAAGTCTCTAATAATCTAATAATCTATTTATTTAATAATTAAAGATTTAATAATCTTCTAGACTGTTTTCAGAATCTTTCTAAAATTCTGTAGACTTTTTAAAAGGCTTTAAAAAATGGCTGGAAGAGACTAGAAGCTTTTAGAGTATTATAAAAGATTTTTCCTTACTAATTAGTTTAGTTAAGTTACTATAAATGAATTTGTATTCTTTTACTGTAAAATAGTAATTTTTTTATTAAAGAGTAGTAAAAGTGCTTACTAAAGCAATTGATAAACGACTTAGTAGAAAACTCCTAATTCTTCTTCTAGAATATTTCCTTAAAAAATAGTTTTTTGAGCTTATAAATGCTCAAAAAACTCAAGAATATCATAACTCAAGAATATCATAAATTTAAATATTTTGAACTTATAAATGCAGTTGGCTAAACTCAAGAATATCATAAATCGAATAATAAACATTTTATATGGTTCATTTATAATTTTGTAAATTATTTTTATCGTAGAGGTTCAAGAAAAAAAGTTTTTTTCCATGAAAGTTTATGGTAATAATTAAAAAATGATACCTGAAAAAATTTATTTTTTACCTGAAGAACCTGGAAAAGTCCTAGAATTTTTTTAAAGGAGAAACGCCAGACACCCTGATTTAGGCCAAAATATAATTGCTATAGACACATTAAAATGAAAATAAATTCTTGAAGCTCTTCAAATTATCCTAAAATTTCTTTCAGTCTCTGGAAACTTTCTTGCACTCAAAATGTACCTAAAAGAAATTTGGAAGACCTCAAAATTTAAAATGTTGAGACCTTCTGAACATTTTAAGCTCGTGAATTTTGGAATTTTAAATATTTTTAATAAAGTTTAGTATTTTCTAAGTCAATCTTAATTGCACTTTTCTTTAGTCATAAAGATCTTTGAAAATATTGAACATTTTACTATTTCCTTGGGCTCATTTTAAAGATTATGTTCTATAGTTTTCTTCAGAAATGTGTTTTTACTTTCATTTAAAAATATTATTAAAAACTGCCATTCAAAAAGTATACGCTTATTTTTTTAGCGCAATTGAAATAACAATTAAGTGAGCTCTTTGAAAAAAATATATATTATAGACACTGTGGGCAATTGAAAAAAAATAGATATTATATACACTGATTCCTATTCTTTTTAAAATAATTAAGTATGTTCAAATGCTTATGATTTAGAGGAATTTTTTTTTCTTTATGTGAAAAAGCTAGATTCGAAGATTGTAATACAATAAAGTGAATCGAAATTGTTAGCAGTATATTCAATTTAAAAGAAATCCATTTTGAATCTCGATTTTATACATAATTGCGGGCGTTCCGTAATGTAATTTTCATTTGTTGCACTAACAATTCAGTTCTGATTTTTTTCCCGCATTTATTAGAACACAGCTATCAGGATTACTCCAAATGGCTCTCCCCCAAGATTCAGTGCGAGATATAAGGGCGCTGAATTTTTCGTAAGAAAACCATCGATTAATCAATCTACCGTCCCGCCAATTACAAGCTCCAGTACGCCGTTTACACCAATCGAGGTAAGAAACTAATGGATAGTTTACGACTAATTCGACTTTTTATATTTCACACTGTAATTATCTGCAAAATTAAACATTTTTTCCAGATTTTTTGAAACTCACAGTTAAAAATTATAAATGTATACTAAAATACTAAAACATATTAAAAGATTTTTTGCAATTTAGATAATGTGAATGTTACATTTCTGTAATGTACAACAATATTTGAAGTTACACTTTTGAATACAATTTTTATACAACCAATTTTATGCAAGAAAAATTGCAGCAAGGTAATAAAATAACTACATTGTACAAATAAGTTTAAATAATTAAATATACACAATCCTTGAATTTATTCACTTGATACTGAACAAGTTTGTATCATATGTAAATTGGTGATGGCCCATAGCTCAAATAATAAAGATACAGTTCTTCCAATTAAAGTTCTTCGCAGAAGAAAATAATATCACAAGCTTATTATGAAATTAATTCATTAATGTATTTCTTGCATTTTGCAATTGTTAAGGTAATCTACGAGGATAAATTTGACGAACCCGTGGAATTTGAGCCAACAGAATGGTTGGAAAAAACAACACCTTCTTCTCCGGAAATTTTTCACGGAATCACTACAGATCCTCCCGGAACTTCCGGTCCCATACCTCTCAGTACGAACGACCTGCGTTAGTTCAAGCAGAATAAATATCAGAGTAGCTTCTCTTGGTGCTAATAAAATTAAGTGCATACTATATACCTTCTAGTTTAGGAAAAATATCGTGATATTATGAGTTTCAGCCAACATTTTTATCTTCTATTGTAAAGTCGATATATTGATTACATGTATACATGTAATCTATATATACATTTGTTGGTACATTTAATCGATACATTTAAATGTTGATACATTAACAAATATTCAACCAGCATTCATCTTGCAATCATGTTACAGATTATTTTTCTGAAGATATTCTATTTTATAAGAAAATATAGATTTTTCCGCATCGCACGTAATTTGTGTACACTTGTTTGTTTCCAACTTGTTAGATAATAACTACGCAGCTACACGTTTCAAATTTATGGCAGACAATGTACATACAGGGATGCTGAAATATATTTGAGTATTAAATCATATCCTTCGACCGTGAAACGATAGCGTGACAATTAATTATCCTCGGCAAGTCTCACACAACATTTTTAGCGCATTAGTTCTTGATCTTCCTCGTAATGAACTCTCCAATTGGTTACGGTCAGTAATTACATTTGCTAGGAATTCTTATGAAGAGACGAGTTTAATCGTAAATCAACCCAAATAAATCAAATAAAATTCCTCTATTATTTACAATTATCATAAAGCTTTCGAAGAGGAATAATCTATTGTTAATTTCTGTTTTCTTTCCTTTATTCGATATAATTAAAATCTCTTTATAGAAGTGTACATTTTAAAGGAATATTTAAGTAGGAAACCACGAACTAAGATTTTGCGTATCATGCCTTATTTGCGATGGAATACGGAGTGAAAGTGCAATTCCACGCGAATAAATATAAACGCCTATGAACATAAGGGGAATATCTCTCGTGCTATAGGTGTTCGGTTGCCACAATAAATAAAAAAAATACGTTGCCATTCTCAAGGCCGTTCGACTTATGGTATTTGCGATCAGAGCGCACGAATACCTTTATGCAATAATCAAGCGAGGCACGTGTATTAATATTTATATGAATTTACTTGCACAATCATTTTACGTTGCTTTGGAACAATCCAATTAAACCTAATACATTGTTTTCTAGAAAATTATTGCTTGTAAGTGAAAACAGAGCTATTATTTACCTGATCTTAATTACGATAAGGCAAATCAGGAAATTCGAAGTTCAAGATGATTATAAAAGAGTATAAAGTACGTTATGAAAATCGCAGTATCTAAATAAAAAATGTTGATAGGAAGTTTTCTAGCTACTCGCACGTAATGAAGTCGATATCAGAAAGTTGTGGGTAGGTGCTTGTCTCTAACGGTATCTCAAAGAAGACATTAAAAGTGTTGAGAGAGAGGTCTACTCGCCTAATGCCACCTATACGAGTACTCTTAACTTTAAGAACAACTTCGTTGCTTGCTGCTTTTCGCATACATATTCTCCCATACATATGCATATGTAAATTCCCTCGGATCTAAAGAACCCGTTTCGCATTTTGTCTTCTTCAGGTAGTTCTAGGATCAACCAAGAGATGGTGTATGCTTTCCAATCCTTGATTTTCCTCTTAGATTATCTAACTTGATTTGTGAATACATGATAGACTCTTATACTTTGTGAATACATAATAGATTCTTAAGGTCGTTCGTACTTCAAGAGGATCGAGACCCCAAGTTTCCAAATATTGCTATTGTAAATAAATCTTAAGATCCAACAATTGAAGAACCTTGTATCTGATTTGAGCAGATGCAATCAGCACAATTGTACAATTGTACATATATTGTACAGCACGCACGACGCACATCTTTTATGTTTTCAGAATTCCGGCTTGCCTCCACCAATTGAAGTCTCTAGTAATGGAGAACCCAAGATTGTTACCTTCTATCAAGCACTGGAGTCGGCCACGATAACCAATGAACAGCTAAAGACAAACTTACAGCAACTCGGACGAGTTGCCCAGGTAGACAGACCCACTGATAACGACCCTAACGGCACGAACAGTTCTAACAATGACACAGAAACAATAACAGTAGGAGTAACAACCGCTAGTTTTACCACAGACACCACCATGACCCCATCAGAAATCACACAGTCCTCGGCTGCAACCCTCCCAGAGCTCGAAGCAACCCAGAGCCCTGAAAAAACCCCTACAACTTCAGAACCACCCACCACTTCCGAGATGACCACCACCTCCGAGTCAAGTCCACCCTCTACGAGTGTAACCCCTCTTTTGGAAATTTCTAATCAAATTCAGGTTGCTACTACAACAACGAGTACAACAACTATTGAAGCTGAAGATGTCACTACTCTCTTCTCCATTTCTGATATTTTGAATAATGATATTGGGGATGCAAGATCTGAAAGACCTAGTGTTGGGACCACTAGTTCTGAAAATCTTACCACAGAGACTGAAGCATCAACTGAAGTTTCAATTTCTAGTTCGGAAGGCACCAGTACCACAGAAGCATCTTCTACTACGGATACTGATGTTTTTATTGTAACGCCAGTTACGATGGAGTCTTCGACCCAGGTCTCAAATTCTGAGACAACTACTCTTGTTACTGGAGCTGCTTCTGTAAAAATGTCATCAGCTTCTGAAACAATTTCCGGTAAAGGAACTTCTCAACAATTGAGCAATCTATCTGCACAGACTGAAGCAATGCAAACAGGTTCGACACCCGACACTATGAGTATTCCAGGTCAAGAAACTGAATCCCCTACAACTCAGATGTCATTCTCTACGGAAAGTATGACTACTGCGGAAAGTTTGAATACTGCGGAAAGTTTGGCTACTACGGAAAATTTGTCTACTACGGAAATTTTGACTACTACGGAAACTTTGATGGATTCAATGGCTATAGAAGCAAGATTTTTAGTTAATTCTGCTGAGTCTTCAACTATGCCGGAGTCTTCAACCACGCCTGTGGGGTCAATTATTTATGTCACAACAATCCCATCAACAACAGAAATGCTATCCGCAACTGTTTCATCGACAAAAGAAGCTCAATCAACTACAATATCATCATCAACAGAAATAGCATCAACAACTATGCCATTAACAACAGAAATGCCATCTATAACTACGTCAACAGAAATGCCGTCTATAACTACGTCAACAGAAATGTCATCAATAACTATGTCAACAACAGAAACATCATCCAAAACTATCTCAACAACAGAAATGCCATCCACAACTATGTCATCAACAGAAATGCCATCCACAACTGTGTCATCAACAGAAATGCCATCCACAACTGTGTCATCAACAGAAATGCCTTCCACAACTGTGTCATCAACAGAAATGCCTTCCACAACTGTGTCATCAACAGAAATGCCTTCCACAACTGTGTCATCAACAGAAATGCCATCCACAACTGTGTCATCAACAGAAATTCCATCCACAACTATGTTAACAACAGAAATACCAACAACCGCAACGATTTCCACGACAATGACATCAACATCTACAACTCCATTGGCAACATCAATGCCCTCAACAAAAGTAATACCATTGACAACAACGATGCCAACAAGAAACAATCCTACCACAATCATGCCAATAAACGGATATTCCCGATTCCCGAAGCTGCAGTCTTTTTTACAAGTCCTGGCGCAGTTGGGTAACCCAACTACAAAAAGCCAGGTAATGCAGGATACCACTAAGATGACAACCTCTTTGAATAACCCAACCCCAATTGATGAATCAACGACACCAGTTGGAATCCCAGTCACTATTTCCACAATATTTCCAAGAATTAAACAAACCGAATCTGATCAAATCAACAGTACCACAACGCCTAGTAACCCTTTCACTGTGTCATCAATAGAAAACAAACCAACTACTCTCGTCGGATCCAACAGTTCGTTAGATGTTGAGATGATCTTTGATGAAAATATGAGAACAACTCCAAGCATGATAGATCAGACTTCAGTCGATTCTTCAACTACATTATCAAATCAAACCAGAATCGATCTGAACAAAGACGAATTTATGAATATGACTCAATCTTGGATCAATGAGGGTGACAGTGTTCTCCCCTTTGACAATGATCTACTTACACGTTTAATGAACGTTGCATCAAAGCTTTTCTCAAAACCCTTAAATGCCACGCAGTCTTTGCTTTTGCAAAAGACTCTCGAGAATACAAATCGGTCCTCTCTTGATAAACTTCCTTCACTCTTAGGTGTGTTTCTAGACCACACTGATAGAAACCAGACTACCGAAAGTACGACTGCGGTAGATATTGACACGACCCTAGCACCATTGTTAGATACTCTTTCGCGAATTATCGAACAAACGACTCGTACAGAAACTCTAGAGACAACTAGCGCCTCAGACCCTTCGTTACTAATCTCAGACTCACAGACTAATAATGCACAGCAAACGATTACTGCACCCGATTTAACAACCGATTTAAGTACTGACACTTTTAGCACAAACTCACCACAGACGCAAACCGCTAGTATCTTAGATTTATACGCCATGTTGTCAGACTTGGTCACTAAAGCACCTACGACACCACCAGCACTGGAGACGGGATCCCGAACCCAGGAAACCACACTAACACCTAGTTCGACTGAGCAGATCCAAATGGTAGAGGAAACCACTTCTAATACGCCTTTAGAAACAACCATGGGTTCACTGACCACGTCCCCCGATTCGATCCCAAATCCAGAGACTGTTACTCCAACTGTGCTTACACGTTTCCAGGATACTACGCCAGCAACCGCCCAAGGGACGGCAGGTGCCAACATGATATCCTCAAACCTCGTAGATTCCCTTTCAAGTCTTTCCCCAACAATACCTCCAACAACACCTTCTCCAACTACTTCCACAAATCCAGTACCAACTATCATGTCTAGTGGTACCATGTTTCCAACTTCCACAAATCCAGTACCAACTATCATGACTAGTGGTACCATGTTTCCAATTACCACTCCGAATCTTCCAACGACAACAGCTTCAGCTTCACCTAATTCCAATCTGATGAACAATGATGCAATAACAACACCAATGATGAATCAAGATTCTGGCGCAATGAACACTGGAACTTCTTCAATGTCTTCTCAGCAAGCTACGACTACTCCATTCACGAATTCTCAATCTATGACTACTCCATCCATGATTACCCAAACCATGACAACTCCATATCTTGGGCGTTTTGGCGGTTCAAGGATAACTCCAGCTCCAAGATTCAGTTCGAGTTCTTCAACAACAGCACCTTTGAGGGATTACTTGGTCTATGGGATCTACCCTAATAAGACGATAGTTCGAAAGCGACCAGAGGACAACCTGATTGATGCAAGGAACATCGACAGCCCCTACGTCATCTTTGGCATCTATCCGGATGGGAGACTTGTTCGCAAGTTTCCGAATGGAACGGTAATACCGGACCCTCCCAGCAATCCGGTTGAAGTTGTATTCTCGCTTAGCACAACTACCACCACCACTAACCGGCCCAGTCCGCCCGTTTTTATTGATAACCAGGCTAACCAAGGTACCCGTAACCAGAATGCTGCGCTCTCTAATAACCGTAGCCCCGTAGCCAATTTGGAAAACCAGAATGGTCTCTTCGGTCCCAATGATGTTGACAATGGACTGTCGGGTAATGCCATCAGCCCCACTGGAACTGCCAGCCCCGTTTCCCCGACAGTTGGTAGCGTTGGTAGCACCACCCAGAAAATGGTACACTACTCCACTCAGTTTCATTGGACGACAAGTTGATATTCATTTTTCAGTAGGGCGTAGTGATGAATTTCGAGACTTTTCGAGACAAACTCGAGATTTCCTCGAAAAATGGCCAGATGAGTTCAAAATTGAACAGAGATCGAGAATCTCGAGTAAAAATCGAGAATCTTGACTCGAGATCTCGAATTTTCGAGAATCTCAACTCAAGATCTCTAATTTTCGAGAATCTTGACGCAAGATCTCTAATTTTCGAGAATCTTGACTCAAGACCTCGAATTTTCAAGAATCTTGACTCGAGGTCCCGAATTTTCGAGAATCTCGACTCGCGACCTCGAACTTTCAAGAATCTCGACTCGAGATCTCGAATTTTCGAGAATCTTGAGTCGATACCTCGTTTTTTCAAGAATATTGACTCAAGATCTCGAATTTTCGAGAATCTCGACTCGAGATCTCAAATTTTTAAATTTGAGATTCGTGATCTCCATTCAATTTTGATCTCATCTGATCTTGTTTTGAGAAAATCTCGGATTTGTCTAAAAAAATCTCGGATTTCTCTCGAAAAATCTTGAAATGTATCACTAGTAGGGCGGTCCAAAAAAGCTGAAAATGATCAGATTCAGTCAGCCCAGGATTAAAAAGGTTCATTATGTCGATACGTGAAAAAACAAACCAACTTTTTTTATATTTTTCTCGAATTGACATTAAGAAACTTTTCAGTCCTGTGCTCATTACTGTATTGTGGGCAAAAATATTATGGGAAAAAACAGGTCTCGGGAAAACGTAATTAGGGTAAACCACCCAGAGACTGGCTCCCTTAACCAGAGATCGGCACTCAGGAAAAAATGCAATTATTAAGAAATTGCGTGATTTATAAAAGATTTATTACGGCCTTTCAATTGAAAGATGAGGTCATAATTTCAGTATTCGCATGTATTTGTATGTATTAAATTTTTTTCATTAAAAGTTTTCAAAAATCGTTTCTCTTTTAAGCAATAAGACACCAATTACCGATTCGGTACCATTTGTGGAGTAAAGAATTGATTTTTTTTAATATAGAACTTCAATGTCTTTTTTTCATAGTAAATATCTTTAAGTAAGTTTGAATTAAGCATCGGAAACATAAAAAATTAGTCTAAAGTAGGTATTCCAATTCCTGATCATTTAAGGTTACGAGCTCTAGTTTTTGTGATATATAAAAATCTGTAAAGTTTAAAAACAAAAACTTTGAATCCCTAGTATAATTTGACTATTTTTGTTTAAAATGAGCGTATAAAAAAGATAAATGGTTGAAAAACGCCTTAAAGACAAGTTTTTATAAAAAAATTCTGAATGTCCCAATTCTTGATCAATAGGGTGGGTCTAAAATAAAAAATTTTGGAAATCGAAGATGAAACCATCCCTAAAACTTGTTTATTGGGGACTCCATGAAGTGTATTCAGTGCGAAATTGATCGATTTATGGCTTGGTTTTGCGCGCTAGCAAAATATGTTTAAGAAATTTATTGTAAGCAGAGTTTTATAGTTTCTTCGGGTTAAATTCTTTTACATTTTTAGGAGTGTAAAGAGTCTTCCTAATTTTTTTCCGATTTTTATATGCTATTCCGCGCGAGAAAATTATATTTGAATGAATACCTGTAATTAGTAATTATTTCTTGCATCCATGAAAATCTCAATAAAATTTTTTTGTACTCGTGGGACCTTTCTTCGGGTCAAAATGAATCCACCAAAAATTCGATACATTCGAGGAATAAAAAATGGAGACTGCAAATTTTCAAAATATTGAATTCTCCATTTTTGATTCCTCGAACATCTCGAATTTTTTACATTCTCATCAGAGAAGGTATTAGATTTGTGTAAAATTTGACTCCCCCCGTTTTTGTCAAATGTTCACGTTTTGAGACTCCCTGAACAAAAAAAAATGGTTTTCGCGACTGAGTCTGTCTGTGCGTCTGTCTGTAGATTTTTGTTTGTTAGCACGATAACTTTCGAAAGAATTGACAGATCGGATTGGCCTTTGGTATACTCTTTCAGTGTCCTAAAATGAAGGTCAAGTTCGTTAGCCAGCTATTTTGAATAAAAATTCAAAAAGTTACAGCATTTTGAAAATTTTCGAGACCACTTTTTTTTGCAATTTACAAATTCTATGTACGGATATTCATAGTACTCAGAAACAAGAACAATCTATCCTTATGACATTTTTCGATAAAATGAAAATTATCAGACTTATAGCATTTTCAAAATTCCAAAAATCAAAAGAAAATGAAGATTTTAAGCCAAACGAAAAAAGTCAAGAGAAGAAAAAGGGCTTTTTTAGGGCTTTTTGAAAGCCCTACAAGATTGGAATCACAACTTTTTGAATTAAAAAAAAATTCAAATTCAAATTTTCCCTCCAAAAAACGTGAGATATGAAAAAATAGTCAATGAAAAAATTATTGGTCTTAAATAGATCTGCAAATTTTCTGTTGACCATTTTTTGATAAGATAAGCAGTTTTCGTTTTACTCTTAAAAATTTTTTTGAAAAAATTAAAAATTCAATTTCCCCGCCAAAAAAGATGAGATATGAGAAAATCATAGAAAAAAATGATTGGCCTTAAAAAGATCTACCAATTCTCCATTAACCGCTTTTTGATTGGATAAATAATTTAAATAAATTTAATAATAATTTAATAATAATAATATAATAATATAATATAATAATATATAATATTAATATATATATATAATAATTATAATAATATATATATATTTTGTATATATATAATAATATATAATATAATAATATAATATATAATATAATAATATATAATAATATAATATATAATATAATAATATATAATATAAT